>CAUYLG010047112.1:0-23824 GCA_963573385.1 Cacajao melanocephalus | reverse complement strand
TTCCAAGTGGAGACAGTTGGTGCTTACTGAAAGGAGTTGATCTTAGGTTAAACAAAACTAATGGAAAGGATTTTGGCCAAGGAGTTTTAAAAACTTCAGTTAATTTTCTGTTCTTGCATCAGTTTGCTGAGAATGATGGTTTCCAGGTTCATCCATATCCCTACAAAGGCCACGAACTCATTGTTTTTTTATGGCTGCATAGTATTCCATGGTGTATATGTGCCACATTTTCTTTGTCCAGTCTATCATTGATGGGCATTTGGGTTGGTTCCAGGTTTTTGCTATTGTAAATAGTGCTGCAATGAACATTCATGTGCATGCATCCTTATAGTAGAATGATTTATAATCCTTTGGATATATACCCAGTAATGGGATTGCTGGGTCAAATGGAATTTCTATTTCTAGGTCCTCTGATGCAAGAACAGAAAATCAAACACCGCATGTTCTCACTTATAGGTAGATGTTGAACAATGAGAACACATAGACACAGGGAGGGGAGCATCACACACTGGGGTCTGTCGGGGGGAAATTGGAGAGGGACAGTGGGGATGGGGAGTTGGGGAGAGAGAACATGGGGAGAAATGCCAGATATAGGTGATGGGGAGGAAGATAGCAAATCACACTGCCATGTGTGTACCTATGCAACAATCTTGCATGTTCTTCACATGTATCCCAAAACCTACAATGCAATTTAAAAAAAAGATAAACACAAAACAACAAAACAAAACAAAACCTCAGTTAATTTTGCCAATTGAGGTTTTCATTCTTATTTATTTATTTAAGACAGTCTCAGTTTGTCGCCCCGGCTGGAGTATAGCAGCATTATCTTGGCTCACTCCAACCTCCACCTCCCAAGTTCGAGCAATTCTTGTGCCTTGGCCTCCTGAGTAGCTGGGATTACAGGCATGTGCCACCACATCCAGACAATTTTTTTGTGTTTTTAGTAGAGACAGGATATCACTACATTGGCCAGGCTGATCTTAAACTTCTGGCCTCCGGTGATCCACACACCTTGGCCTCCCACAGTTCTGGGTTTACAAGCATGAGCCTCTGCAGCTGGCCTATTTATTTATCTTTGAAACAAGTTCTTGCACTGTTGCCCAGGCTGGCATGCACTGGGATGATCAAGGTTCACTGAAGCCTCAATCTCCTGGGTTCAAACAGTTCTCCCACCTCAGCCTCCCAAGTAGCTGGGACTACAGGCATGTGTCACCATTCCTGGCTAAGTTTTAAAATTTTTTTGTAGAGACAAGGTGTTTCTATGTTGCCCAGGGTGGTTTCAGATTTCTGGCCTTAGTCTATCCTCTTCTCTCTTCCTCACAAAGTGCTGAGATTACAGGTGGCCAGTTAAGTTTTAATTATTTTGTTTGTGCATTCCACTCATGCAGATGACTGGCAGTGTTAGGTATTTTTCCTACTGACTAGATTATTTATCTACTGAAATGAGCACCTCTGTCAGTATAAAGTTCTAGAGGAACTCCTCATGTTGGAATAATTTTTTTTTTATCTAAGATAATTTTGCTTACTGCTAAGGCTGTTGCTTTTCTGCTTGAAAATACTTCTCAATGAGAAAACATAGAAACCATCATTAGAATATACTTGCATCCTTGTAATGGTAGTAGGTGAATAAAATATAATTGCCATACTTTAAAAGGCATTCTTGTTAAGAAAAATGACCTTGAAAACTATGAGAGCTTCCCTGGGTTACGTTTCAATGAGTTGGAAAACATACTAAGAGCAATGACTATAATTTTGTTGGAAGTATGGGTAGACCATTTGGTCCATACCACAGTCAATCTCAGAGGAGTATGTTCCTCCTTTCTTTCCCAATTTTCTTGTTGTGCTTTTGGAGCTTTGGATTGAGCTGGTTTTATATTAGAGTCAAATGCTTTCTTAGAAGTTAAAATGGGTGGATTTTCCTGTTTAGATACATTCAGAGCAGCTCTTTAGACCATGTAATCTGCCAATTGATTTCCCTTGCTTTCTACGGTGTTTGACTTTGAATGGCCTGGAATCTTGAAAATGGTAAAGATTATTGCAATAATTTGACTTTCAATAATTTTAAAACAAAGTGTCTATTTTTTTGTGGACTGACTGGAAGAAATCAGGAAATCCTCTTTGTTTCATAGTATTCCAAAGTCATGAGCTACTTACTGCAAAAGCATATCAGCTGTCTGTGTAACTATTAACAGTTTTTCTTTTGACAATTGTCAAGCTCTAAGTAACGCTTTAACTCTGTTGGTTAAGCTAAGATTGCTTCTGTAAGATAAGCACTTTCTATTTCTTCCATAAAATATACTATAGTATAACCTGCTTGATAAATTCTATGTTTATATTTCAAGTAAGATTCATCTGTCAACCAAATAACGTTTGGGTGCCAGGGTTGCAGGTCTGCCCTAGGAAAAAGAAATTATGTAATCGTATCATTTCTTCTGATGGCGGGGGTAGAAGAGTGGCAGGATTTAGAATATTACATCTAGAGACTGTAATGTGGGGAGAAGAAGGAAGAACTTTATAAGAAGTCAGCCTAAAAAGTGAATAGCCTTGAGTGTGGTATGAGTTTAGAAGCACTTTCACAGAATGCGGAACAAAGACCCTACCGGGACATCTCATCACTATTTCTTTGATTTCTCTGTGCTCTGATTAACAGGGCAGTAGCAGTTATTACTTTCATGCAAGATGGAAATCCTTTCACCATAGCGTCCAGTTTTTTCCTACAGCATCCTACACATCTATTTTGATTTTCACATTTTTGAGTCAGAATGCCTAGGGTGTTTCCCTGATTTTCATGAGTAAAAAATGAAAATGAAATACTTTAATTTGAATATCTTAATAATGGGACATCTGTAAGACTCCTTTTAATGTCTTCTAGTGTTAACTGATTTTTCTCTGTCCATTCCATGGGGACCGGCTTATCTCATTTTAAAGGAGTATACAAATATTGAGCTTTCAAGGTGAAGTTTGGAATCCAATTTCTGTAGTATCCTCTCATTCCTAAAAGTCCTCTCAGTTGTTTAACAGTTTGGGGTTAGGGAAGGCTAATATTTCTTTTATTCTATACAAATTGATAAAAAGAATGTCCTCCAATATTAGATGGCCTAAATACCTCACCTGTTTTTGACAGAACTGAAGTTTTTGTTCTGAGACCTTGTGTCCCTTTGAAGCTAATTATTATAATAAAAATGTTATTCTCTATGGAGGCTTGTTTATTCCTTGAGCAGAGAGTAAATAATCTATGTATTGTATCAAGATGGCTTTTTAGAGAAGGCAATATCAAAAATCTGCCTTTAACATTTGTGAAGAATAAGTTGGGCTCTTCATACATCCCTGACTGTCCAGGTGTATTGTCTGTAATCCCAGGTGAAAAAGAATAGAAATTGATTATCTTTACCCATGGGAATGCTAAATAGTGAACTACATAGGTCTATTACAGTAAATAACTCACTTTTAGTTGGGATGACAGTCAACAATATATGGGACTTTGGTACTAATAGATGGTGAGGAATAACAATATTATTCATTGCTCTCAGATCCTAAAAAAATCTTCATCCTCTACTGTTGGGTTTTCTTACAGGAAGGATTGAAATGTTACATGGGCTTGTATGAGATACAATCAAGCCTCTTTTTATATAATCCAACATATTATCTTATCCTTTTCAAGTCCTCTGATCTTAGAGGATATTTTTAAGGTTCAGAAGAGGTTCTGTTAGAGCTATTTGAATTTTAATTGGCACAGCTGAGATAATTTTCCCAATATTGATGCAGTATTTTAACTCCATCAGGTACTGATTATCATGTACTATTTTTAAGAGTTCTTGTAATTTTTAATGATTTAACAATTTAGTTTCTTGCATGACAATATAAATGGTAAGCTGTAAATTTAAAAGATCAGAGTTCAAAGAAAAATTTTACCAAATGATTATATTTTGTCTTCTAATTCTAAATACATTTTTCCTTTCTGAGAGAAAGAGCTGTGGTATTGTATAATTCAGAAAAGTATCTTTCTATCAAATGATTGGGCATGAGGGAACCAAGAGGAAAACATGTGTTCCCCTAGGGGGCCTGAGTGAAAACGACAGGTTGAGGTTTACATGCTGTTATAGGAATATTTGTTAGTCTCGCCATTTGTATTGTTTTCTGACTCTGAAGAATGGGACCTTGTAATAAGGTGGGATTTATCACTGCTAAGGTAGTGCCAGAGTCAATAAGAGTTTTGTTTGTTTTCCATTTAAAATAGTTTAAATTTACACTAGGGTGTAAGTGAGGAGAAAATAGCAAGTCCCTTTGGTTTTCTTGGAGCATTCCTATTCTTCCTTTTCTTTGGCCTATTGTTGTTCTTTTCGTTTTAATTTTCTACAGTCTTTTAAAAACTGCCCAGGATTTTTGCAGTAATTGCAAACCAGGGAATGGGTTGGTTCTGAAATGTGCTAGGCTATTTAAGGGTTACAAATCGGTTGAACAATTGTTCTAGCTGTAAATTCATGACCTCATTTTCCTTTTCTCTCTGTTTAGCTTTCCCTTCCTTCTCCTCTGTGGTTAGGGTACAGGACATTTGATTGGCACAGTTAACACAGTCTTGAGTTTTAGAGACAGCCTAAATGGGGTGTTGTCTATTTAGTGAAATTGCCAGTTCTTCATCTAATATGTTTATAAAGTTTGAGTTAAGCAGTGTTTCATTTTGGTGGTCAGTATAACTTTCTTCTGGGAGGTGTGAATATTGTTTAAACGTTTTTCCCCCAGATATTCTATAGCATGTCATTACAGGCCCTTCAGGATTTTGTGGCTTTGTTATATTTTGTTTTGATCAACTACTTTTTAGAAAAGCCAGGGGAAAACATCTAGTAGAGTTTTGACAGGATTGCAGGGCCATTCATGATCTGCTTCAGAAAATTTATTGATATCCTAAAGCATTTCTGTAATTTGCCTTTTCTATCAATATTTGGCTTTACTTTCTGACACTAACATGTGAACTCACTGATATAAATCAGGGAATCTGGGATCATATATTCAAATATTTAATTCAAATTTCCAAGTAAATATAGTATGGAAGAAAATCTGAGAATTCTTTATCCCCTCAAGTTCTACAATGGCCCATGGTTAATAAACCAAGGCAGGATTTTCTCTAACAGACATGGTGTTCCTGAAATGGAGTTGGAACAGCAGAAGAAGGAGGAGCAGAAGCAATGGGAAATGAATCTAGTGAAAGAAGTTTTGTCAGTGGGGCACAAAGAGAAGGAGGAGCTGAAGGATAATCAATTTCAGCAGTCTTTTTCAATTCTGAAATTGTTTTCAGCATTATTTTTGCTTGTTTTCCTTCTGCAAAGAAATGATTCTATCAGAACCTCTTTTAGAAACTTATATGTACCACTGAAAATAGCTCTCCCAGTTATTTTGTTTTATTGTAGAGATTATTTTCTAATTGAATACACAGCTAAACTAATTTAGGTATTTCAAAGGTAACCCATTTTGGACATTGCAATTTCAGGTCATTGAGAGTTATGTGAGACCATTTTCCTAAATATTTGCATGAAGAGACACCATATTATACATGAATCCAGCAAATTTTTCTAATGGTGAGTATCTTCCTTAAGGAGGAAGACTTGGTTTTAGAAGTGCAATTGCCATAATTTACATTTTCCTTTTGAAATTTAACAGAGATTTTAGAATTGGGTGTGCTGCTTGTGAGATAGCTTCTAAAGGGGTCACACTTGAGTTGATGCCTCCCTTTAATATGCCTTGGTGATCTCAAGAGACTTGAGAGGTGTTTTGTTTTGTTTTGTTTTTGAGACAGAATCTCCCTCTGTCACCCAGGCTTGAGTGCAGTGCCACAGTGCCAGCTCACTGCAACGTCCTCCTCCTGGATTCAAGCAATTCTCTTACCTCAGCCTCCCAAATAGCTGGGATTAAAGGCACCCATCACCACACCCAGCTATTTTTTGTAGTTTTATTAGAGATGTGGTTTAACCATTTTGGCTAGGCCGCTCTCGAACTCCTGACCTCAGGTCATCTGCCTATCTCGGCATCCCAAAGTGTTGGAATTACAGGCGTGAGGCAACGCATCTGACCAGGATTTGAATTCTTAAGGCAGTAGGTGAGCAGCATTTACATGTGTCCCTCAGATTAAGCATACTCTCTGTATGTTTGTCTTAAGGGATTTCCTATGAGACCATTTGACATCATGAGCTATGTATCTGTGTATGCCTTGCTAAATCAACTCTTGCTTTCCACCCATACCCTACGTATTTCTGCTTCCTACAACTTGCTGAAATGAAGTGAGGGAATCTCTACAAAAAATAGACATGTTTTAACGTCTCAGGCTTTCTGTACACAGGGGAACCTGTGTGAAATCAGAGCGGAGCTTCCACAAGCCAGGAGGTACCTGCTTCTGGAGGGAGGTCAAGGCATCTTCTTCAGGACACCTTATTTCTGTCTGCAGAGCTGGGCAGGCACACATTGTCTCTTCCTATAGTACAGGAGTAAGGGAGGTAGTTAATCTATAATCAGAGAAACAGGAGTTGCAGCTGTATGCTATATGACTCAGGCCACATAGTCACGTTCCTCTCAAGGCTCAAATAATTTAGGTTCCAATGGCTTTAAGTTTGAATTATTTAATTTCATAGAAGGCATAAAAAAAAAGTCTGTACTTTGTCTGGAAATGGAGTATCAGTGTTCACCATCCACAATACTACCTGTGTTCTTTCCCTATTTACTTAGAAGAAAAATCAGGTATCCCCACTATTTCTCCTCCCACATTTCAATTTGTCTGCAGTCACATACTGATACATGTAAAATTCAAATCTCAGAGGCCTTTATATTTCTACATAAAGTTCTAGAAAGCATTAAGGTATGTTTATTGAAGATGCGTTAATGAGGTAACTGAAAATTTACAAACTTACAGACTTTAGCAAGGAGATTTTATTGGAACTGGCAATAAAAACACAACTTGTTTCTAAACCACTATATTTGCTGGTGGTTCTCATTTTTATCTGGCCTTATTCAGGTCATGTGTTAAAATACAGTTGGCTGTCATGTACCCTATGCTTACTGACTCAATTGGTAGGAACAAGGCTGAGACATCTCACCCAATCCCCAGGCTTCAATGGTCCCTGAGTGATTCCTCTTTCTCTTTCTTTTTTTCTGTGATTTTCTTCCATGTGGTGATGAAATAAGTTAGAACCATAAAGATAACATGGCATCATGAACATATGGTTTAATTAAGGTGTTCATTACTGTGTCAGGTGAATAATGAAAAGCAAATACTTTTCCAAGTCATTCTACAGTATGCAGTATAAATCTCCGCCCCACAAGTAGGTATTGATGGAAAGGCTGAAGTCTACTCCTAAAGGACAGTTTTTTGTTTTATACCCATAGCCCTGAGTTAAACACTCATAGAACAGACTGATACATTTTTGTTTATGTTTCACCAACGTTAGCCCTTTAGTAACTCCTCTGAGGATGTACAAATAGCAGCTCATTGGGTCAGAATTGACTAATGCCCCCTGGATAGCAGAAGTGTTCATGCCCATGTTTTACTCTGGTTTTCAGCTTCCACTGATGGTTTGGACCTTGGGGATATTCTTTAATTTCTTCTAAGTTCAACTAGGCAATAGAAAGCATTTTTATTATGTTTATTCAACATATAAGGGGTTCGATAATGTGAAGTTTTCAGGAATCTGGTCCACCATATTATTAAAAATGGTGTCAAATTATTCTGTTTCTACTAACAAACACAATAATATTTTTAAGTAAATCCCAAAAAGACATTATCATGTACAGAACTGCTTATAAAGTGAATTCTCTAGAAAATTTGTTACTCTTTTGAATCAGTGAAATTCTTTCCTGGGGGTTAGTAGCCATTCCTACGTATAGAATTTCCAATTCTGCAACACATACCCAAGGTCTTCACAGAGTGCCAAAAATCTTGTCAATGCTGCCTTGACTGTAGCTCCCGCCTCACTCACCTGGATGTGCCTCATTCTCTGGTAATACAGTGCAGCTAACATTTCCTACTTCTGACATTTCTGCCTTATTGTTCTTTTTATCTTGAAAATCTTGCTGCTCTTCCTCATATAAGAAAGTACGGCTGGGTACAATGGCTCATAACAGCAGTACAGCACTTTGGGAGGCTGATGGGGCAGATTGCTAGAGTCCAGTAGTTCAAGACTAGCCTGGGCAACACAAAAAACTCAAAACACAAAACACAAAAAATTAGCTGGACAATGTGACCTACACCTGTAGTCCCAGCTACTTGGGAGACTGATATGGGAGGATTATTTGAGCCCAGGGAGGTTGATGCTGTGCTGTAGTGAGCTGAGATGGCGCAACTGTACACCAACCTGGGTGACAGTGAGACCCTGTCTAAAAAAAAAAAAAAAAAAAAAAAAGGAATTCCAGTGACGTCTTCTACAAAAGTTTCTTACCTTTCTAAATAGCTCCTCAATCCATATGGCAAACACAATCTCTCTCCATAGTTGTCTATGTAAGCCCAAGACAAATAAAGCAAATGCATCCATTATTATTCTTTAATTTCTTAATCAAACTATATTCCATAAATTATTTTTTAAATAATTTTGTATTCCTTAACTGTACATATTGGAGATTGTTCTATATCATATAATATTTTAACACATTATCCTGACTCTCAAAAAGATTCAAGTTACTAGCTTAGACACTTGGCTTTGTAATTGGACAATGTCCTTCTTTGAAGGCAGGAGATAACTTGCTCATCTGTGTATCTGGAGTGCCAGCAAGGGTGGCATTTAAGGGGACATTCAGGATACAGTTGATAAATAAATGAAAGTGGGTTAGTTTCTACTCAGTAATATGTTTTTATTTCAATGGGTAATGTTCATACTGTGTTAAGGAAATTCCAATAACTATTATGTCAATGTTTCAGCTTTTAGGGACAATGCCTTTCACCTTAAATTGTGAAGAAAATTTTGTTGAACTCAATGTGGCTTTAAAAACATAAATTAAGGATTTGAAGTACCTTGAATATTGCTTCATTTGAGGAGAGAAAAATAAATAGAAAGTTACCTTCAAAATTCTCCTACATAGGCCCATCCTGCACGCCTAGAATCAGCTTGGCCTTTCTGAAAATTTCTAGCTAACCTTTAGAGAAAGCTGAGTTTTGGGGGTTTGGCAGTAATAACACAAAGCGTTGCTACTACCGTTACTAGTTTTGAACAAAGAAAAACTCATGAAATATTTAAAAAGATGACCTTGGTTACTTAACAATTATACTTAGTTACTTTTAGACATTTTTCATCTTGATTATAAACTCTTTAGTACCTGATACCTGATTTCTTTAGTTTCTAAGGTTATTACTATTACTCTCAGGGATGATAGCAATACAAAAGAAAAAAGTTATGTATAAACAAAACAAAAGCAAACACTTGTTCAAAATGTGGAATGAAGCCATAGTTTATTTCTTGGTTTAGTAATAAATGCTACTTTTGTAAATATAGGAATAACGATATAAATATTCATTTATCTGAAAATGGAGACCTAATTTATTTGATAGAAAGGAGAAAGAACGGAAATGTGAATAAGGTCAGTCTACATCTACCTTAAAACAATACATAATGTCTAAATTTGATTAGGAGACAATTAGAATATACATATTATTTAGATATATGCAGGTAAATGCCAAAATAAGAAGCTAAATGAATAAAAAAACTTAAAAAAATTAAACAAAAAGGAGATAGTTGCTTCTAGTAGTAGGATAAAAAAGGAAGAAAAATGATGGAGTGTGGTTTTATGTTATAAACATTTTATTATGAATTTTAACCACATATCTATCTTTTCTTCAAAGCATCATCAAGAAGACTGTAGAATAAGAAATACAAAAGAAATTGTTAATTAATGGCATATGTAGAGTGAAATTTCAACCCCGTGAAATATAGGTACTAAATATACGTTTTCACCTGATTTTTTACAGACACTCTGTATGGTATAATTTATTATTATCCCATATTATAGAAGAAGAAAGCCAGGCTTAAGGAGATAATGATATTAAAAAGATGGTAGTGAAATAAATCACTTCCAAATCTTTTGATGTTAAATAAAATGTAATTGTCTTTGCAGAGCACTGCCACTTTAACATGGACTAGATCTCTCTACTCCTAGTTAATTGAGATTACAAGGACTTTGGGTGCTGTTGACACCTTCTATACCTACTTTCAGGTAAACAGGCTCACTTTAGATACAGTGCCCTTCATGAGTCTCTGGGGTGGTTTGAGGTCAGGGAAATAAGCCCCAAGAGCCTCTTGCCACCTTAAACGTACAGCAATAATCTTTTAGTTCAACAGATTAAAAAAGCACATGGAAAACACAAGCGTTTTACCACAATACAGTGATTTCCATTGTAGCAGAATTTTATTTGCTGTCTCTGGAAAAAAATACAAATAATTAAAAAGAATGTACACAAAACTGACCTGAGTGGTAATTAGATAATAATTTTTCTAGCTGTGTGTTTGGATGTCGAGTTTGCAATTTTCTCCTCCAATGTTTCTGAGTATTCATTCACCTTTATTGATTGTTGACAATGGTCATTATTAGCAAAAAAGATATTCCAGAGGCCAAAACCTCAGTGCTTCTAGCAAAGGAGAGAATTTAGGCATTATAAGAAAGCACTCACACTTCTACATTTTTAGTCATCTGTTTCTATATAAATATTTTGAATAGGATGGAGTCATGGGACATTTTTCATCTTGATTATTAGCCCTTTAGTACATGATACCTGATTTCTTTAGTTTCTAAGGTGAACTATTACTATCAGCAATGATAGCAATACAAAAGAAAATGGCAGAAAGCTATGATTGTGGCAATATAATTTTTTTCCCTGGGACACCTATTAACATACAAAGTCTAATATAATTTGACTGCAATCAATATTTACTAATAAGTACTTTTATCTTCTAAATGATACCATTCATTAAACCTTCCATGCACAGATGGATACATTCATCTATTCAGATGTTTGACAAACAGGTACCCACCACATGCCTGACCTGGTTCTGTGCCCAAAGAATACAGTTATGACAAGCACTGTTTGTACTCTTTATACAAGGAGACAGAATGCCAGGACATGGTTTTAATGCAAAATGACAGATGGGGTAATTGAAATGGAGGAAGGCCCCAACTTGAGTTCAGGATAAACTCAGCTCTGTCTGCTGTATTAGAATTCTCTGTACAGTTAGTAATGCTGGACATTTCTTTTCACAAGAAGGAAAGAGAAAAGATTCAGAGAGTTGGACCTGGGTCCAAGAGAAGGGGTGATTCAAAACATGTCTGTATCTTGCTTCTCTGATTGTCCTCCAGCCCAGGTTTCTTCAGTTCTTCCTGAATACTAAGTAATGAGAACTAACACTAGATAAATGAATAATAATTATAATCTGTCTCTTCCCTCTCCTGTGTCATCTCGGTGAGCCTTATGTTGAGATAACTGGGAGAGTCAAACGTAGAGGTCAGACAGAGGTTGGGTATGGTATGGCTCAAGCCTGTAATCCTAGCACTTTGTGAGGTCAAAGTGGGTGGATCACTTGAGGTCAGGAGTTCAAGACCAGCCTGGCCAACATGGTGAAACCCTGTCTCTACTAAAAATACAAAAAGTAACCAGATGTGGTGTTACACGCCTGTAGTCCCAGCTCCTTCGGAGGCTGAGGCAGGAAAATTGCTTGAACCTGGGAGGCGGAGGTTGCAGTGAACCAAAATCACACCACTGTGCTCCAGCCTGGGTGACAGAGCGAGATTCTGTCTCAAAAAAAAAAATACAACAACAAAACAAAACAAAACAAAACAAAAATGGTAGAAGTCAGACAAAAATCAAAGCCCAATTTTATCCTAAACATGTCCTTCATGGAAAATATCTTTTAGAATTTTCATCAAAACACAGTATCTTCAAGATATACCCAAATATCATACTCTGAAACAGACCTTAGATAGGTATTACCTGCCCTCTGAGCTATAGGTAGAGGGCAGGTAAAACAATGATGAGCCTATTTTTCTCTTTGGCCTTCAGAAATTTAAAATAGAAATAGAACAATACATTTAAAAATGTTATACTGGGATACCATCTAAAATATTCTTGGCTCACCTTGTCCCCATAATTGAGCATATTATTTCTTCTTAAATGTAATTTATTAGCTTACTGAACTCTATGTTAATTTTGAAACTGGGAAAAGAATTAGGAATATATCACTTAAATATATTTAGAGTCAAAGCAAACACTGTTGTTTTTGTTTTAACAGCTGTTGGGAAATAACAATTTTAAGAACTACAGGCATAAATTGGAGAAGAAATACTACTTCTGATATCCCTTGTATTTCTAACTAAACACATTTCAAAACATCCTCAAATATTGATGACATAGCACTACTATTTTTACTCTCCCAGGACAAAAAGAAAAGATGTTTATCTTACACAGATTTTTGCCTTACTGAACAGTTTTTCTTGACAAAATTGTCCTTTCAATGGTTTAATAGCTGAACAAATGGTGCTTTCAATCTTGTGTAATTTGGTCTAAGTATCTGTCATTTCCTAGGATTAATGCCAGATGGACCCTGGGAACATTTCTAAGAGTTCAGTGCTAAAATAAAGACAAGGTACAAATACACACCTGGTCACAAGTGATAAGAGTGTGCGGGTAAGAGAGGCATCTGTTCAACAGGAGGCTATGCATGTGGCTTTCCTATAAAGGTATGAGATCAAGGCTGACCTCTTGAAACAAAATGCCACAAAACAAAGGCCAAATGACTGGTTTATCTCTCCTCTTAAGTGAATGCAGGTTCACTTCACTGGGCATTTACTCTCTACTGGGCACTGAGGTAAGCACAGCCCTTACAACAAGGCTCAATGCTCACCCTCATTTTACAGATGAGAAAACAGACTCCAAAAGGTTAAAGACATTCCCAGATTCATGTTAAAAAAAGATGGCAGGGGTGAAGTTTTAATCCAAAGCCCTCTGACCTGAAACCTGTGCATATTCCACTGTGTTTTGGAAGATTATAAAATCTTATAATTTTAGGGCTGAAAAGAATGAAATCATTCATAAATCAGTCATCCCTCTCTTTCACCAGAATTCCTTCCACAGCGTAAGCAGGAGATCATCTAACCTATTTAAATACCTCTACTGTGTATGCCTCAACTTCAGTCATATATTCCCTTTTCAAGCATCACATATTATATTTGTTCGCTTCTTTGCTCCTTCATCCACAGTGCTGTCAGGATAACCTCAAATACAGACCACAGGAACGTTTTACCCTTCCAACCTCTTGGTGGTTCCCCTTTGCCTATAGGATAAATTGTAGAACACTTCAAAATTTGACAAAAATCTGTCTCTCTGGACTCTTTCTGTTCCCACATATTGTGGACAACAGTAATTAAAATAAATACAGCTGAATTTTTAAAATGCATATTGTTATTTTAGACTCGGGTACAGGTGTGGATTTCTTACATGGATATTGCACAATGTGAGGTTTAGGCTTCTGTTGAATCTGTCACCAAAAGAGTGACCGTCGTACCCAGTAAGTAGTTTTTCAGACCCACTGCTCTCCTTCTCTCCTCCCACTTGGAGTCCCCAGTGTCTATTGTTTCTGTCTTTACATCCATGCATACCCAGTGTTTAATTCCCACAACTCACAGCATTTGATTTTCTAATTCACTTAGGATAATGGACCCCAGCTGCATCCATGTTACTGCAAAGGGCATAATTTCATTTTTTATGGCTGCATAGTATTCCATGGTGTATATATGCCACAATTTATTCATCCAATCCACCATTGTGGGAACCTAGGTTGATTCTATTACTTTGCTATTGTGAATAGTGCAGTGATAAACCAATACAGTGATTTCTTTTCCTTTAGATGGAAGCCCAGTAGTGGAATTTCTGAGTTGAATAGTAATTCTATTTTTAATTATTTGAGAAATTTCCATACTCTTTTCCATAGATGTTACACTAATTTACATTCCCAAAAACAGTATACAAGCATTTCTTTTTCTCTACATATCTGCCAACATCTGTTATTTTTTGCCTTCAAAGTAAATTTTGTGAAGTTTTGTGTCCCTATGTCACTGGGATCCTTTTTCTGCCTGGAATTAGCTCCCTAGACCTTTCCATGTGTAGAAAGACTACTTATACAACAAAATCCATTCTAATGATCAACCTATTTAAGAAGTCCTATTAGGTTCTTCAATCGAAACCAGTCTCACTGAACAATGAGTTTGATGTTTATTTGCTTATAGAATTTTGAACAAAAGCAGCAGCATAACCTGATTTATTTCAACATGTTTTCTTTCCCAAAAGATCATGAACATCTTGAGAACGGTTACCATATTATCTTTTTTGCTTCACTGTGTTGCAGTATACGACTGGAACATAGTAAGTTGTAGCAGTATAGTACTAAGTAGAGCTTAGACATTATCTGATGCATGAATTTAACTTGAGCTACACAGCTGCAGATAAAGTTATATTTTTCTAGAACTTCATTTTCAGTCTATCCCTTCTGTTTAGGCTCTCATTTCATTATATCTACACTACATCCTAGCACAAATTTTTCTAAATCATTCTTAGGTATACACAATGATTAGCTCATCTGGTAAGGTTATCACATGATTACACTTCCACATAACTCATGCACACACACTGATGATGTGGAAAATCAAACTCATTAATTTATGAAAATTTATGGACAGTGATAGGCACTAGCTAGGCAATGACTACTTATTAGAAACATTTTCCATGCTAAGCATTTATTTTAAAAAAATCCTAAAGTTCCCATATGTGCAACTTCACTACATTTTAAGAGTATTTGAAGATTGTTTATAAGGATTTTATTAAAATCCTTATGAAGTACTTTGTCTTTTTATTTAAAAAATAAACAATTTTAGATGATTTAAACATTTTTTTAGTAAAAAATTAAAATATTTGAAAGGTGTACAACTATTATCCTGAAAACTATTTGGGGACCACATACATTGTGTACGTATGTGATTAAAGTGAAAATTGACAACAGTTAACTGTTAAGAGAAAACAAGAGTAGGCCAGGAATAATGGTTCACACCTATAATTCAAATACTTTGGGAAGCTGAGGCAGGAAGATCACCTGAGGCTAGGAGTTTGAGATTAGCCTGGGCAACATAGCAAGACCCCATCTCCACTAAAAATAAAATAAAAAATTATCCAGGTATGGTGGTGCACACCTGTAGCCCCAGTTACCTGAAAGGGTGAGGTGGGAAGATCACTTGAGCCTGGAGGTGGAGGCTGCAGTGATCTGTGACTAAACCACTGTACTACAGCCTGGACAACAGAGTGAAACTCTGTCTACACAAACAAGCAAACAAAGCAACAGAAACATGAGAGTGGAATGTCATAGTGCTAGCACTAATCAGCTAGCAAAACTAGCAATCTAGGTGTAAACAGCCAATAAGCTACAGTCCATCTGAATATCCTAGCAAGGGAAGTATGTATTGCAAATGCCAAACATGAATACTGCAGTGAAACCTACCAGGAATGAAAGTTAAATATGTGAAATAAATACTCTGTTTTCCATGCAAACTGTGGAATACATGAACAATCAAACTGCTATTCAAGTTTAAAATAAGAGCTTCTAGAATATTATGTCAGGTTCAGACATTCTATAGAATATATATTCTGTTTTTGTCATCTATTTCCTATATTTTTTCACCTTTATCCTTTCTTTCTCCCACAAGAAAGAAAAAAGACACTTTTTAAAAATGAGAAGTAAAACCTATTCACAGGTGAAAGCAGTTAGTAGGGTGCATATAGTGAATGTTAAGACAGACTAACCAACTTTCTTGCTTTAAACTAGTTTTGGCTCTTCCTCCTTTAAAGCTTCTGGTTCCTCATTGCTAACATTTTGTAGTCCCAAAGCTAGAAAACAGCAAGTAATATTTATGTCTTACTGTATTTCAGTTCATCCATATAGTGTCTGTCTGCATTCCTGCCAAGAAAGCTCCATGAATTTATTCAATCATCAGAAAAAAGTTATGACACCTACTGTAGACAGATCACTGTGCTACACATTGAGTAGATACAGAAAAATAAAAATAAGTATCCATCCTCAATGGGATCATAGTATTCTTGCAGAATGCTAACTTCTGTTTTTGGAGACAGAGTCTGGCTCTATCCTCCAGGCTGGAGTGCTTTGGGGCAATCTCAGATTACTGCAACCTCTACCTCCTGGGTTCAAGCGATTCTCATACCACAGTCTCCCGAGTAGCTGCCACCATGCCCAGATAATATTTTTTATATTTAGTAGAGATGAGGTTTCGCCAAGTTGTCCAGGCTGCTCTCGAACTCATGACCTCAGGTGATCTGCCTGCCTTGGCCTCCCAAAGTGCTGGGATTACAAGCCTGAGCCACTGCACCCAGCCCAGGGTGCTAAATTCTAACTGAATATTAGAACTTAAGTAGAGAAAATCTCAGGAAATGAGAGACAGAGGCATTTAAGTTAGACTAGAACACTTATTCAGGGATAGCATTACATATGAAGATACATTTAAGCTAGGCTGTTAGAAATAAATGAGTTTTCTTTTTGAAAAAAAATTCTGGACAAACAGAAGAGCATGAGAGTTTTACTGTTATTAAAGTATGCATCACCCCTTCATGACTTTATGAACTACAAATGCTGACTTCTTTATATAATTTCATCTCTCCCACTGTATGCTCCCATTAATTTTTCAAAATTAAGTAAAAATACAAATTCCATTAGATTTCAGGTTTGTTCAACTAGTTAAACTGTGATTTTTTTTTTTTTTTTTTTACCATACTCTTTATCTGGTGGTCAAAACATATAATACATATTCTTTGTAGTTGATTATATAGTGTTGCACCAAGATCCTCTCTTTATGGTCAAGAAATACTACACAAAGCTGCTGGGAATATCTGCTGTTGATGGCCCACAGCTGTGTCTTTTGTTATTCGGTCCACTCAGCTGCAGGAAACCGCCTTGTACCTTCTCCCAGGGGTGATTCATGGTCATGTATTGGCTGAAGGGGAACAGAGGCCCATTTCTTTTATTTCAATTTAGGACAAGTAAAAATATTCTTTATGAGCTGAGCTCCGTTAGGCCCATCAAGTGATAAGGTCAGGTGGGATCAACATAAGATGTAAGCAGAACAGCCAGGATCGCATAGTAAGAAGAATAAAAGCCCAGGTAAGCTGCAAAAGCAGGCAGTTTGAAACTACCTACTATTTTTGTGCTTGTGCCTCACTCTCTGCTTATCCTTATGTCTATATGGGGAGGGGAGTGTTTCTTATCCCCAACTGGTGAAAGAGAAAGTGGGATGGTGTGGTTCTTATAAGTACTGGCTCAGTATATGGATCAGAGATAAAATTTTACTGTTTTACTACATGCCTATCTTTCATGAGTAGTCATAAAAGATAGCATAGAAAGAAAAATAAACAATGGGAAGATCTCTGGGTGGTGTACATCATCATCCAAAATGCATAAAAAGTACAGCAGCCTGAGACAAGTATATACATGGATTTATAGGGGCTAGCAAACAGCCAACCTAATGGGTCGAAATCTAGAAGGAAAAAGATTGGAAGATTATGGCCAAAGAGACCTAGCCAACAAGCATGCAGAAAAACATTTGACAGTGGGCACAGAATATGATATCTTTACATGTTTACACCCACCAGACAGCATCGATTATATTTTGGGAAAAACACTTGACAAATAAGTATACAGCATGATCCAGCCAACCAACCTCAGCTGGCCTCTATCACTGACCATTTTAGGGAGATGTACCCTCAAGCATGAACACAATAGCCACAGTGGTGGAACAGAGGCTATATGAGAGTAATGGCGTGGTCTCTCATTCATTGAGGCTGATCTAGGTCTTTCACGGCTCATCTCCCAGTATGCTAAAAATAGAGACCAATGCTGAATCTCCAGTATGGCCCCATTGACCAAGTAAACTAATTAGCTATTTGGTGCCCAGTTGACTACACTGGACTTTCAATTTGAGAGGCAGTTACATAGTTTGCAAGAAATAGACACATAAGTAGAGGTTTATTTATCCTGCCCTATGGGCAATGGCCAGAACCAGTATAGTGAATTCTATATAAGGTACCATGTATTACTCACTTTACAGAAGAGGAACTACAATAGTGGTACACAATGATGGATTACTGATCTTACTGCATACCACATATTTCAAAATCATTGGTATGATATTGTGGTGTAATGACCTCATAAAGATGCATCTCAGACCCGTCGAGCAGCTTTTTAAATTAGAAAAGGAGACATTTTCTGGCAAAGAAGGAGCACTAACCTCCAGATGAAGCATACATCCTAAATCAAAAGCCATGTTGTGTACTCAGCAGGTGATATCCATGGATTTGGAAACCAGCAAGATAATACTTCACAATTAGAAAATGGAAGAATGTTTCTTCTCTCAAGTGATTCACTGTAATATATACTGCACTTCCATGCCCAGTTTTAATGGCAAATTGAAAAATAACACAGCCATAGCCAAAAAGAAGGGAAGATGACCAGGGCCCAGACATATCAAGGATAAAAATATGGGGCACTCCATAAGGCAAACTGCCAAGACCAACAGAGGTAGAAGCTGAAAACAAGAAAAATGTAGGATTGTTGTTAATACACAATGGAAGATTGTTAGGATGACTATAAATCCTTGGAAGAAATGAAGAAAATATTATCCTTTAATGAGTCACCATTAATGTCTACTTTTCCCACTATATATAAGGCATCGACAAACATGTATTTTTCAATTTTATTTCTAATTTTTATTTTTATTTTTATATAATTATTTATTTTGACACAGGCTCTGTCACCCAAACTGGAGTACAGTGGCACAATCTTTGCTCACTGAAATCTCTGCCTCCCAGGCTTATGCCATCCTCCCACCTCAGCTTCCTGAGTACCTGGAACTACAGGCACATGTCACCAGGCCCAGTTCATTTTTGTATTTTTTGTAGAGATTGGTTTTCGTCATGTTACCCAGGCTTGTCTTGAACTCCTGAGCTCAAGATACTGCCTGTCTTGGCCTCCCAAATTGCTGGGATTACCTATAGGACCTTATTTCTAGTTTTTAAACTTCATTTTCCAGCTTTATTGAAGTATGAGTTACAAACAAAAATTATATATTTTAGTATTTATACATTTTGTAATATTGAAATGTAAAAAGTATACATCCACAGTGTACAACATGATCTTTTGAGATTTATATAGATGATAATAGATGATATAATGATTACCACAATCAAGCATACACATCATATGTGTTTACATGTGTGTTGACAACACTTGAGATCCACTCTGGTAGAAAATTGTTAAGTATATTATTAGTAACTAAAGTTTATATGCTGTATGTTCAGTCCCCAGAACTTATTCATCTTATAACTGAATGTTTATAAGTTTGCACCAATAATACCCCTTTTCCCCCACCTCTTAGTCCCTGGTAATCACCATTCTTCTTTTGTTAATAGGAGTTTGACTTTTCTTTAGAGTTCATATATAAGTGAAATCGTGTGGTATAATAAATCTCTTTCAATTTATTTTACACACACGCATGCACACACATATGCACACATTTCTTTATCAATTTTTCAGTTGATAGACACTTAGACTGTTTCCATATCTTAGCTATTGTGAATAATGCTGCAATGAACAAAGGAGTGGAGATATTTCTTGGAAATATATATTTTTCCTTTGGATATATACTCAAAAGTGCTACTGATGGACAATATGGTAGTTCTATTTTGAACTTTTTGAGGAACTTCCATATGACTTTCCATAATGGTTATACTAATTTACATTTCTACCAGCAGTATAGAAGAATATGCTTGTCTCCACATCCTCAACATACTTGTCATCTTTCCACATTTTTATGATAGCCATCCTCATAGATGTGGAGTGATATCTCATTTTCGTTTTGATATGCTTTTCCCTGATAATTAGTGATGTTGAACACTAGATATATATATATATATACACACACACACACACACATATACATATATACGTATATATGTATATGTATATATGTATATGTGTGTGTATATATGTATATATATGTGTGTGTATATATATGCAAATTTTAGAACTGTTTTCATTTTTCTGTGAATAATGTTGAAATTTTATTAGGGATAACTTTCAATCTATAGATCTCTTTAGGTAGCGTAGACATTTTAATAATATTAATTATTTCAATCAATGAGCACTAGATAGTTTTTCACTTATTTGTGTCTTCTTCAGGTTTTTTGTTTTTGTTGTTTTGTTTTTGTTTTTGAGATGGAGTCTCACTGTGTCACCATGGCTGGAATGCAGTGGCATGATTTCAGCTCACTGCAACCTCCACCTTCTGGGTCCAAGCAGCTCTCCTGCTTCAGCCTCCTGAGTAGCTCAGATACAGGGGTGCAGCACTATTTTCACCTAATTTTTGTATTTTTAGTAGAGATGGGGTTTCACTATATTGGTCAGCCTGCTCTTGAACTCCTGACCTACTGATCTGCCCACCTCAGCCTTCCAAAGTGCTGGGATTACAGGCTTTGAGCCACCATACCTGGCCTCTTCAGTTTTTAAAATCAGTTTCTTATGGTTTTCAGTGTACAGAGCTTTCACCTCCTTGTTAAATTTATTTCTAAGTATTTTATTCGTTTTGCTGCCATAACAGGATGACTTTCTTAATTTATTTTTCAGATAGTTTATTATTGGTGTATAGAAACACAACTGAATTTTGGATATTGATTCAGTATCCTAAAACTTTACTGAGCTTATTTTTTAATCACTGATAACCGTTTATTTTTCTTTTTCCCCTCCCCCTGCCTTTTTTTTTTTTTTGGTGGCATCAAAGAAAACCTAAAGGTCATATCATTTGCAAAGAGACAGTTTTACTTTTTATTCTTTCCTGTTTTGATGATTTTTATTTCTTTTTCTTGCCTAATTGCTCTCCTTAGAACTTACAGGACAATGTTGAGTAGAGGTGAATGGGGCGGCGGCTCTTATCTTTTTCCTTATCTTAGATGAAATGTTTTCAGATTTTCACTGCTGTGTAGGATGTTAACTGTGTATATGACATATATTGCCTTTGTTGTGTTGAGGTAAATTCCTCTTATATCAATATTTTTAGAGTTTTTGATGAAAAAATGTTGAAATTTGCCAAATGCTTTTTCTGCGTCTACTGAGATGATCATATCATTTATCCTTCATTTTGTTAATGCAGTATATCACATTTATTGAATGCGTATGTCAAACCACCTTTGGATCCTAGGGATAAATGCAATTTGATCAAGGTGAATGATACTTTTAATGTATTGTTGAATTTGGTTTGTTAGTATGTTATTGAGGATTTTTGCATTTATGTGAATCAGGAATATTAATCTATAATGAATGTTCTTATAGTTTTCTTGTCTGGCTTTAGTGTTAGGGCAATGCTAGCCTTATAAATTGGGTTTGAAAGTATCCTAGAGTATTTAACTTTTTGGAAGAGTTTGAGGAGGTTCAGGATTTTTTTTTTTTTTTTAATATTTGTTAGAATATACCAGTGAAGCCAACTGGTCCTGGACTTTTCTTTGATGCAAGATTTTTGATTACTGATTCAATCTCCTTACTCGTTATTGATCTGTTCAGATTTTCTCTTTATCACTCACTATTGGTAGGTTGTCTGTTTCTTAGAATTGATCCATTAATTCTAGGTTATTGAATTTGTTGTCATATTATAGTTCAAATCAGTCACGTATAATCATTTATATTTCTGTGTGATGGTCATAATGTCTCCTCTTCCACTTCTGATTTCTTTTGGTATATTAAAGACATGTCTACTACCTTCTTAATGTAGCCAAAGTTTGCCAATTTTGACCATTTCAAGAAACCAACTCTTCGTTTTATTGAACTTTTGTGTTTTTTTCTAGTCTTTATTTTATTGATTTCTTTTTTGATTTTTATATACCCTTCATTCTGCTGATTTTGTGTTTAGTTTATCTTTCTTCTTCTTGTTCTTTGAAATATTAACTTAGGTTGTTTACACAAGCTCTTTCTTGTTTTCCTAATGTATGCTTTTATCACCATAAATTTATCTAAGATTTGTAAGATGCTTTTGCTACATCTCATACATTTTAGGGTATTGTGATTTTAGTTTGTATTTGTCTCCAAACTCTTAAAAAATTTTCTATTTTGGTTTCTTCTTTGACTCAACAGTTATTCAGAAGTGTATTAACTTGTACAAATTTGTAAATTTTCTAATTTTCCCCATGTTATTGATTTCTAGTTTCATACAATTGTGGCTGCAACAAATGCTTCATATCGTTTCAAAATTCTTAAATGTGTTAAGATTTATTTTGTAGCATAATGTATAATCTATCCTGAAGAATGTTCTTCATGCACTTTAGAAGGATATGTATTCTGTTGTTGTGGGACAGAGCGTTCTATATACGTCTGTAGGTCCATTTAGTCTCAAGTTTGGTTCAAGTCCAATGATTCCTTATTGATTTTTTGTCTGGATCATCAATCAGTTGTTGAAAGTGGGGTAATACAGTCCAGTACTATTATCGTATTGCTGTCTAATTCTCCTTTTACATCTGTTAATGTTTGCTTTATGTTTTTATGTGCTGTAACATTGGAGATATATATATATGTATACACATGTATATAGTTGTAATATCATTTTGAGCACTCGATCCCTTTATCATTAAATGACCATCTTTGTCTTTTTTTTTTTTTTTTTTTTTTGAGGCAGAGTCTTGCTCTGTCTCCAAGTGCCCTGCTGGAGTGCAGTGGCACAATCTCGGCTCACTGCAACCTCTGCCTCCTGGGTTCAAGCAATTCTCCTGCCTCAGCCTCCCAGGTAGCTGGGGCTACAGGTGCACGCCACCATGCCCAGCATTTTTTTTTTTTTTGTATTTTTAGTAGGGAAGGGGTTTCACCATGTTGGCCAGGATGGTCTCGATCTCTTGACCTCGTGATCCGCCTGCCTCAGCCTCCCAAAGTGCTGGGATTACAAGCTTGAGCCACCGCGCCTGGCCCCATCTTTGTCTTTTAGAAAAGTTTTTGACAAAGTCTATTTTGACTACTATAAGAATAGATATGCTTTCTTTTGATTTACATTAGAATGAAATACCTCTTTCCGTATCTCCACTTTCAATCTGTGCGTGTAGTTAAAGCTGAAGTGACTCTCCGGTAAGCAGTATGTAGCTGAGTATTGGTTTTATCCATTCAGCCTCTCTATGTATTAGATAATTGTGATTAGATAATTTAATTCATTTAAATTCAATGTAATTCAATGTAATTATTGAGAGGTGAGAACTTACTACTCCCATTTTGTTAACTGTTTTTTGTCTGCTTTGTTGATTCTTTGCTGCTTCTATTTTTGGTCTTTCCTTATTATATTTGCTTGTGATTTGATGATTTTCTGTCATGGTATTCTTTGATTTTTTTCTCTTTATCTTACGTTTATCTGCTATAGGTTTTTGCTGTGTAGATACCATAAGGTTCACATAAAACATCTTATAGTTAAAACAGTATATTTTATGCTGATAACAACATTGATCATACACAAAAGCCATGTGCTTTTACTCCTTACCACATATTCTTTGTTTTTGATGTCACAATTACAACTGTGTACATAATATGTGCATTCATGTGTTCCCATCATCCAGCTTTCACTTATAAATGAGAACATATTGCATTTTTTTTTTTTTGAAAGAAAGAAAAAGAGAGGAAAGAAAGTGAGAGTGAAAGAAAGAAAAAAAAAAACTGTACGAGAGAAAGAAAGAGGAAGGAAAAGAGGGAGAGAGAACAGGATTCTTGTTCTACTGCCCAGGCTAGAATGCAGT
>CAUYLG010047111.1:0-132823 GCA_963573385.1 Cacajao melanocephalus | reverse complement strand
ATTTTTTTAAAAAAAAAAAAAAAAAAAAAAAAAAAAAAGAGGCCTCAGAGGAAATCAATGCTAATGACAGCTTGATCAGACTTCCACCTCCAGAGCTGTGAGAAGACACATTTCTGTTTTAAGTTACCCATTCTGTGGTACTTTGTTATGGCAGCCCTAACACACTAACACACAAAATGATGCACAATCTTACTGTCACTTTAAAATGAGCCAAGCAGAAACACAGCGGGTCACTAGGCAATTGTGTCCCACTCAGTGAGACTTCTCTGGCAAGCTGTACAGTATCATCCACAGAAGGGAGGAAGAAGAGATTTATCCTCTGGGAGCCTCCCATTTCCTGTCTCCCACTGGTGAGAATTTTTTCATGAGAAATTAATGTCTCTATACTTTCACAACATGTCACCTCACTTCTTTTGTTGCTGTTCAAGATGCCAAGCCTCTGCCCTGCAGTGTGGCTTTTTGTCAGAGTCCGTAAAGGGCAGGAGGAATGAGGAACTCTGGGTGTATATGGTTGACCCAGCTGTAGAGTTGATGGTCAAGGGGACAGCTCACCCTAATCAGCCCTAGAAGGGAACTTGGTAGCCTAGGCGAGTTGGTGAGGCACAGGCTGGGGTTAAGACAAGGCAAATAATGGCTGAGGTTTGAGACATTGGTGGTGCTGAGAAAATGTGAGGAAGCATACGAGATTTGTGCCTGTTGAGTAATATTCTAGTTTTTGGTTGGGATAATGGGTACATGGGTGTTCATTTTATTATTTTCAAAATGAAATAAAAGAGGGAGATGTGTGGACTGATGATGATGTATAATGAATCAGATTAAGTATGATTAACTTAACTCTGCATGCTTGAGTTGGTTTATTTTTCTATAAAAGAAGAATAGAAATATTAAGTCTTCCAGCTCAGTAATGGAATGTTGTTCCATTTGTTTGTGTCTTCTTTAAATGCTTTCATTGGTATTTTGTAGTTTTCAACATACAAGTCTTTCACCTCCTTAGTTAAGTTTATTCCCAAGTATTTTATTCTTTTAGGTGCTGTTATATATGGGATTGTTTCCCTAATTTCCTTTTTAGAAAGTTCTTTGTTAGTGTATAGAAATGCAACTGATTTTTGTATGTTGATTTTGTATTATGCAACTTTATGGAATTCCTTTATTAGTTTTAACATGTTTAAAAAATGGAGTCTTAGGGTGTTCTATATGTGAGATGATGTCATCTGAAGACAGGGAAGAAACAATTCTGTAGTTCATATGAAACCACAAAAGACCATGCATAGCCATATCAATCTTGAGAAAGAAGAACAAAGATGGAGGCATCACATTTCTTGATTTCAGAATGTATAACAAAACTGCAGTAATCAAAACAGTATGTTACTGGCTAACAGATAGACATATAGATGAATGGAACAGAATAGAGAGTCCAGAAATATATCCACAAGTGTTCTCCAACAATGGTGCCAAGAATACATAAGGGGGAAAAGATAGTCTCTTTAACACATAGTGTTGGGAAAATCAGATATCCATGTGCAAAGGGGTGAAATTGGACTTACATCACAGATAAAACCCAACTCAAAATGAATTAAAGGCTTAAATGTAAAATCTGAAACTATAAAACTCCTAGAAGAAAACATAGGGGAAAAGCTCTTTGGTATTGGTCTTGTCAATGATTTTGTGACCCCCCAAAACACAGGCAACAAAAAGAAAAATAAACAAGTGAAGTAACATCAAATCACAAAGCTTCTGCACAGCAAAGGCAACAATCAAGTGAGTGAAAAGAAAACCTATGAAATGGGAGAAAATATTTCCAAGTTATATATCTGATAAGGTGTTGATATCTAAAATATGTAAGGAACTCATAACTCAATAGCAAAAAAAAAGAAAAAACAAAACAGTTTTAAAAAATGTGCCAAGAATCTGAAGAGCATGGGCTCTGGCATCTTGAACAGCAATGGAAGAAGCTAGTTGACACACTGCAAGAGTATAGGGACATTAACCTCTCCTGAGCAAATTCTCATCAATGGGAGACAGGAAATGCAAGGCTCCCAGAGGGTAAAAGCTCATCATCACTAATCATCAGGGCAATGTAGATTAAAACCACAGTGAGATATCAACTCTCACCTGTCAGGATGGCAATTACTGAAAAATCAAAACACAACAAATATTGGTGAGGATGTGGACAAATTGGAATCCTTGCATACTGTTGATGGGAATGCAAAATGGTGCAGCCACTAGAGAAAACAGTCTGGATGTTCCTTAAAAAAATGTAAAAATAGAACTGCCATGTGACCTAGCAGCCCTGTTTCTGGATATCTATCCAAAAGAATGGAAATCAGGATCCCAAAGAGGTATCACTCCCAAAGAGGTATTGTGAATTGCGGCATTATTCACAATATCCAAGATACAGAAATCATCTAAATGTCCATCAGCACAGGAATGAATAAAGAAAATGTATATATACATACAATAGAATATTATTTAGCCTTTAAAAAAGAAATCCTGCAATTATTTAATAACATGGATAAATCTTAAGAACATTATGCTAAGTGAAATGAACTATTAACAGAAAGACAAATATTGCACGATTCAATTTATATGAGGTACTTAAAATATTCAAGTTCATGGAACCAAAGGGTGAAATGATGGTTGCCAGGGACTGGGCAGTGGGGAGTTTCTGATTAATAGGCTTAAGGTTTGAGTGAAGCCAGGTGAATAAGCTCTAGAGACCGGCAGTACAACATTACACCTATAGTAAACAGTATTGCAATACTGAACAAAGTAGATTTCACCTTGTGTTCTTACTGCAAAGAAATAAAATAGAAGAGAAAAGCAATTGCATTTTAATTCTAGAAACTCCTTTCTCTTCCTTAAATCCAGGAAATTTGCCATTTAGTTGGAAAAGCAAATTTAAACCTATTTGAGGGAGAGAAAGATCTCTTGTAAAAATTCATTTATTCTGGACCGACTTTATTTATAAGCTATTATTTCAAACGATAAAAAAGAAATACATAATACATTTGGTTATAGAAATTTTAAAAAATAAGTCCTGATTTTTTAAAAAGCATTGAATATGTATGTTTCTAATTTCCAAAGCTTGCCAGTTTCTTATATTTCATTAAAAGTGGAAGAATTGTTGTCTATGCACGTTCATATCACTTGTGAATGACTCATGGCTACAAATGCAGCAATCTGTGGTTATCATGGACTGTGAACTAGACAAACATTCCTGCTTAACATTCCTTTCCTGTGCCTCATTAAATAATATACACAATAAAACATCTTTATTTCATTTTCTTTGCAGCAAAATACCTAATATATTTATTAGTTATGTAAAATTGTGCACTCTGTGGTTAGCTTATTATTTTCTTTTGCAGTTTGCTTTTTATTTGGAAAAGAGTGAAATGCTAGATGCATTGATGTGCAGGCTAAACAAATCAGTCATGCAAAGTATTGGTCATGGCTCCTGCAGGAAACAGATGACACCCTCAAATAGTTTCGGTGATTCCACAAGGGACTGGTGAAGTATCCCAGCACCAGCAAGGAGGAGTGACGGGGTTAGGGGAGGAAGAGGTCCCTGGAACCAAGTGTGAAGGCAGCAATTTGAGAAGGGAGGGGATCCCCATTAGGAGTCACGATCTTTGAGTTGGTTTGTTTTTTAGAGACAGGGTCTTGCTTTGTTGCCCAGGCTGGAGTGTGGTGGTGCAATCATGGCTCAATGCAGCCTCAAACTCCTGGGCTCAAGCAATCTTCCTGCCTCAGTCTCCTGAGTAGCTAAGAATGCAGGCATGCACCATCATACCCAGCTAATTTTTAAATTTATTAGTAGAGACAGGTTCTTGCTAAGGGGCCCAGGATGGTCTCAAACTTCTGGGCTCAAGTGATCCTCCCAAAGTGCTGAAATTATTGGCATGAGCTGCAATGACAGTGGACCAGGCTGGTCTTGAACTCCTGGGCTCAGGGGATCCTCCCACCTCAGACTCCCAAAGTGCTAGGATTACAAGTGTGAGGTACCATGCCTGGTCAATCATTCTTTTTCAACTAGAATGAAATAACTTACCCTCTATGTTTTGATAATTACCCTATTTATTTGGAGCCTTTTTCTTTTTTCCTTTAGAATGTTAAGTTTTGGCCGGGCACAGTGGCTTATGCCTGTAAATCGAGCACTTTGGGAGGCCAAGGCGGGTGGATCACCTGAGGTCGAGAGTTTTGAGACTAGCCTGGCCAACATGGTGAAACCCCATCTCTGAAAAAAAAAGGATGTTAAGTTTTGATAACTTAATTCCATTTTAAAAGGGAAGAGCTCTACAGGGAAGCTTGCCTTTGGACTTGTGAGGCTGTCCACTGTCATTTCGATCTCAGGGATGGACAGATGAAGGGTAGTGGAGAAAATGTGTGCTCTATGCTAGGGAAGAGGGACAAAGGAGGGAGAAATAGAAATACAAAGACCCATGAAATTGTGGATCTTTGTATTTATGTAATCCATAATGCTATTTTATTTTATTATTTTATTTTCCAGAGTCTCCTTCTGTTTCCCAGGCTGGAGTGCACTGGTGCAATCTCGGCTCACTGCAATCTCTGCCTCTTGGGTTCAAGTAATTCTCCTGTCTTAGCTTCCTGAGTACCTGGGACTACAGGCATGAGCCACCATGCCTGGCTAATTTTGGTATTTTTAGTAGAGACAGGGTTTCACCATATTGGCCAGGCTGGTCTCGAACTCCTGATCTCATGATCCGTCTGCCTCGGCCCCGCAAAGTGCTGAGATTACAGGCATTAACCACCACGGCTGACCCGAGTGTTTTTTTTTTTTAATTTTTGAGAGAGTGTCCTGCTCTGTTGCCCAGGCTAAAATGCAGTGATACAATCATAGCTCACTGTAACCACAAACTCCTGGGCTCAAGCAATCCTCCCACCTCAGCTTTCAGAGTAGCTGGAACTACAGGCCTGCACCACCATGCCTGGCTATTTTATTTTATTTTACTTTTGTAAAGATGGAGTCTCATTATGTTGCCCAGGCTGGTCTTGAATTCCTGGTCTCAAGCAGTCCTCCCGCCTTGGCCTCCCAAAGTGCTGGGAATACAGGTGCGAGCCACTACCCCTGGCTTCATAGTGCTTTTAAATCGCTTTTACATGGAAGGTTTTAGGCTTGTCAGTCCACAGCATACAAAGACGCCTTCAGGAAATTTGGACATTTCTTTCAAGAAGCAATAGAGTAAGTGATCTGCTTCATAAATCTAGCTGCTTACACATTCTGCCTTGTTCTTTCCAAGAATTACGAGTGAGTCGAGGGACAGGGAGGAGGCACTGGGGAGCTGCTGCATCTAAATAGGATAAAAATAATCAAGTGAGTCTTTAGTTTGGATGGGGTAGGATAATGTTTTTTCCTTAGCAAAAGAAGAAAGGCCCTAGGATGTAGAAAGCAGAGCCCATTTAGAAGGAACTGTTGCTTCTGCTGCCCTTCTTTCCTGGAAAGGAGGTGGCTCTCCTGACACCAGGACAGTGGTTCCTGGCTCTCCAGGCTGTGCTGCAATGTAGGACCCTGCTGTGTAAATCACCAGCGGCTGAGACTCACTCCAGGTTGCTGTTATACACAAACCTGGATCACTGGCAGAACACGAAGGGTCTAATATCTGAGAGCGAAGTCTCAGCAGGCTCACATTGCATGCTGATTGGATTCAGAGACAACTTAGAACTACTTTCTGAACAGACAACATTGGGAAGGAGAAACATTTCTAGAGGTGGGTGATTGTCCTCTTCAGGTGCACTGCTCCCAGGAAGGGAATGCCAGGCTGGGGAGAGGGAGGAAGAAGAGAAAGAGTAAGGAAGATACCTTCTGATTGAGTCCCTGTTCCACAGGATTTTAGGTCTTTTTTTTTTTTTTTTTTTTTTTGGAGACAGAGTCTCTCTCTGTTGTCCAGTCTGGAGTGTAGTGGTGTGATCTCAGCTCACCGCAACGTCTGCTTCCTGGGTTCAAGCGATTCTCCTGCCTCAGCCCGCCGAGTAGCTGGGATTACAGGCACGCGCTACTATACCCAGCTAATTTTTGTATTTTTAGTAGAGACGAGTTTCACCATGATGCCAAGGCTAGTCTTGAACTCCTGACCTCTAGTGATCCACCCACCTCAGCCTCCCAAAGTGCTGGGATTACAAGGCATGAACCACTGTGCCCGGCCAATTTTATATCTTATTGCAAGTTAATAAAGGGCAGGCATATACCAAATCACTGCTCAGCCTAAAAGGTTTTCCATGCTGAGCAGAGATCAGCTAACTCCTTGAGGGCAAGATCTTTGCTTTCTTGATATCTTCCAGAAGCCTGAGAAAATATCTGGCACAGGCTGCTGGTAAATTGTCTCACAAATTCCTCATGAATTTGATTATTCATGAGGAAGAGAGGGCATAGAAAATATTACTGGATGGTGTTGATGCACCTTGTGGAAAAATCCACTCATTCTTCAGGGGTTTGGCAACTAAAAAAAGGTTTACGTAAATATTTTTAAACTACTGCTCTGTTGAATTTTGCTGGGTTTCTGGCTTGCTAACCCAGCAGTAACAAGGCTAACATTGTTTTATACATAGGTATGGCTCTCTACCTCGTAGAAGATCATAAGGAAATTCCAGTATTTCTGTGGGTGCTGTCGTTTTGGGCATTGCAGAAAGCAAAGGGAAACAAAACAAAATGTAGTCTAGCGTTATTCTATGACAGTTACTGTCAGAAGTAGAAGGGCAAGACAACTTGTCATTGAATGGAGCTTATTATTCTGTGAAAAGTAACAAAACCCAAGGACTCTCAAGAGGAATACTTGGAAACCTTTGATAACAGCCTTCTGCCACAGCCCCATTGTTTCTACCTACACTGCTGTTCTTCACTCCTTAGCTGTGACATGAAATTTCGTTTTTGGAATCTCAAAAAAGATGCTACAGAGTCTCTCAGAGTCTACCGTGAGCTCAGGAGGCCTGATAAAAAAATCAAAACCAAAAACAACAAAAATGAAAAATACCATCAGCCCCCAAACTGCCAGATTTCTTGCCCCCAAAAAGTGAAATCCATCCTCTTCTGCATAGGAAATGTAAAAGTTTACTTTCTGCCCTTTATTAAGTACCTTGCAGTAGTTTACAAACTATCCAGCTTCAGATTTGGGGATATTTGGCTTTGCACCCTTTCAAATGAAAAATATTTCCTGAGTGTGGTAGTCAGCCTTCAGGGAGATCCCAGTAAAATGAACATCACTTAGTGTTCATTTTCTTCTGTAGATTCTTCTTCCACATTGAATAGGATGACCTGTGACATCAACAGGGATATTGTGGAAATGACGTGGGTGACTTTTGCGGAAGGTTTTAAAAGATGCTGAGGTGTCTGCCTTGCTCTCACAGCTGCCATGTTGTAAGGATGCTCAAGCTGTCCTCTAGGGAGGGCTGTGTGCTGGGGAGCTGAGGTTTCTCACTACACCCAGCACCAACTTGCCAGCCATCTGAGTGAGCCAGCGTGGCAGGGGATCCTCCACCCAGTCAGGTCTTCAGCTGACTGCAGCCCAGTTGACGTCTGAACCTTATATGAGGTCCTTAGTGACTCAACTAGGCCATTCCCCAATTTCTGACTGACAAAAACTGGGTGAGAAAGTAAATGTTTGTTGCTTTTTTCAATCTGTTAAATTTCAGAGGATTCGTTACACCACAGTAGATAACTAATATGCCAGGTGATGATTATTAACTAGAAATCAGAATTAGTCATTAAAAATAGTCAAAATAGGAGCTGATATGAGGCACAAATTCAGATAACAAAGTTCTCCATTGCATAATTTTTGCCAGTATTTAGAAAATCAAAGCTGATTCAAAGAGATTAAATTTGAGAAGACTGATTTGTAAGCAGTGCATGAGATACAGCAGGTCAGGAATGAATGAAGGAAGAGATAAGAAATTTGATGGGGAGAGATGTTTGCTTTTGAAATTCCTGCAGCCAGCTTTACCAATGACTAAGGTTTACCAATGACTAAGGGTAGATCTAGGTAACCAAGGATTAATTCTTGAGGAGTAAAATGCTGAGCAATATGTGGTCAACTGAAAAATGCAGAGGTCAGACTTTCAGCTCCCACTGCCATGCACCCCAGGCTTGGTCGTGGGAGAAACTGCCAATGCATCAGAGCATACATGTTCCTGAAGAGTCCTGAAAAACATTCTCAGCTTTGCCAAGGCAGAATTTCAGGTACCCACTACCAATTATTTGAAACTGTCCCACGTTTAATAAACCTTTTCAAGGGTAGAAGCATTGAAATAGAATTTGTTGTAATCCTTCCTTAGAATATAGCAAGAAGGGAAGATACTCTTGCAAGACCAGAGGCAAGAATTAGGAAACTGCAGACTTCCACTCAGAGCAGTATGGGCATCTAGATACCATGAGGAACCCGCTTCTGCTATGCTACCACTTAATCTTGGACAAATCACCGTGAAGATATTTTATAAAGAATTGCTAGGTTTGTTAGGAATATACAGGACTAAGAACCATGAGCTGAGACAGATGCATCCTAAATGAACAGGACATCCAGTGCTCCTGAGGACAAATTCTTACAGCCACTCTGAAATAATGCACCTTGCTCAGACAGCACAAAGATTCACACATAAGACTCAACTGGGAAAAACGGCCCCGTTTGCAGAGTAGTCATTTAACTCTCTAAATGCAAATACACATACTCTTCAAAAGAGGTTTAGGGGGAAGAAAGGGGATGGGATTGAGCAGGAACACACAGGTATCTTCATGATAGCATAATATTCTACTTTTCTTTTTTTGAGACAGCATTTTTGCTCTGTTGCCCAGGCTACAGTGCAGTGGCGTGATCTTGGTTCACTGAAATCTCCACCACCCAAGTTCAAACTATTCTCCTGCCTCAGCCTCCCTAGTAGCTAGGACTACAGGCATGTGCCACTATGTCTGGCTAATTTTTGTATTTTTAATAGAGACGGGTTTCATTATGTTGGTCAGGCTGGTCTTGATCTCCTGATCTCATGATTCGCCCACCTCAGCCTCCCAAAGTGTTGGGATTACAGGTGTGAGCCACTGTGCCCAGCCCCAAGTATATTTTTAAAAAGTATGCCTGCCTCCTTTCCACTTCACTCTCCTTTGATGAGTGAATTTTTACTCATCTGTAAGACTAGTACGAGTGGTGGTCTTCTCAGGGAAACCTTTTCCTTTCCACCTGCTGTCTGGGTAATGATGAGTGCCCCTCTCCTTTCCTATGGAAATACAGTGTCTCCATCCTCATCACTGAATTCTCTGTATTATACCACAATTATCTGTTTGTGTGTCTCTCAGCCAGTACATGTGGCTAATCTTTGAGAATAGGGCCCTCAACTTGTTCGTAACATGCACAATTGATAAATTCTCATTAAATGAAAAAAAGAATAAACAAAGAATGTCAACTAAGTTTGAACTTTATCTGAGGGACTGGGAAGCAAGGAGAGGATTTTTTTTTTAAAGGAGGGCAATCAATGATAGTACCTGTTTTTGAAAGATCAAGTATTGATCAGAACAAAGATACGGACATATAAGGTAGAGAGGAGAAAATGCCTGGTCCATTTAGTGGAGGCAGGAAAGTCTCAGAGCAGGTGTGGCTGGAGGTGAGACTTGAGGATTCATTCATTCATTCATTCAAAACAATGTACTGGGCACATACTGTTTGACAGTGCTGCGGCAGAGCCTAAAGGTATAAAAATAGACATGGAAGGTCTCTGAGTTAGACAACCAGATAGTGGGAGTGGGGAAGGCATTCCAGGAAGGGGAAATGGATACACCAGGCTCTGAGAGAGCCAGGCATTGAGCTGTTCCCCACAGAAGTATAAAATAGCCAAGCGCAATATGTGAGACTCCACTGGGAGAGGGGGTGGAATCCGTTAAAGTCCCTCATTTTAAGACTGAAAACCTGCCTGAAAATGGCAGTGACACTACAGCTGTATTCAGCTTGCTATGAGAAAAGGTGCTTACCTGGGGAGTGCCCACAATTTTAGAAATCAGTCTTCAAACTGCAGATAACCATTGTGGGGTGCTTACTGAAATGATTATTTTTACATGTGACATAATGATGATGATTGCTAGAAAGGAGGCATTCATTTTCAGTATGTGAAGGAGGTAAGGCTCCAGTGAGCTGTGACTGCACCACAACACTCCAGCTTGGGCAGCAGAGTGAGATCCTGTTTCTAAATAAATAAATAATAAAATAGAGTACAAACAATCCTCATTTTGCACAGTAGTGCGGGGCCATAAAAATGACCATGCAACCTGAAACCGTGCAAAGCAATCTTAATAGGAAAAATTAAGATTGTTCTGTGACCTTTAAAAATTTGTGTCAGACTTCTCAAAAGAAGACATTTATGCGGCCAATAAACATCTGAAAAAAAGCTCATCATCACTGGTCATTAGAGAAATGCAAATCAAAACCACAATGAGATACTATCTCACGCCAGTTAGAATGTTGATCATTAAAAAGTCAAGAAACAACAGATGCTGGAGAGGATGTGGAGAAACAGGAACACTTTTACACTGTTGGTGGGAGTGTAAATTAGTTCAACCATTGTGGAAGACAGTGTGGTGATTCCTCAAGGATCTAAAATCAGAAATACCATTTGACCCAGCAATCCCATTACTGGGTACATACCCAGAAGATTAGATATCATTCTACTATAAAGACACATGCACAAGTTTGTTTATTGCAGCACTGTTCACAGTAGCAAAGACTTGGAACCAACCCAAATGCCCATCAAGGATAGACTGGATAAAGAAAATGTGGCACATATACACCATGAAATACTATGCCGTCATTTAAAAAGAAAAAGATGAGTTCATGGCTTTTGCAGGACTTGGATGAAGCTGGAAACATCATTCTCAGCAAACTAACACAAGAATAGAAAACCAAACACCGCATGTTGAGGGAGGGAAATATCACACACCAGGGCCTGTCGGGGTGTGGGGGGCTGGGGGAGGGATAGCATTAGGAGGAATACCTAATGTAGATAATGGGTTGATGGTGCAGCAAACCACCATGGCACGTGTATACCTATGTAACAAACCTGCATGTTCTGTACATGTATCTTAGAGTACAATTAGGAAAAAATTTGTGTCAAAACTCTCTTAACAGTTATAAATTTATCAGGAAATAAAAAATAGTAAAACAAATGTTCAGGTAACTTAAAATGTTAGAAACGTTGGGAATTACAGTGTTTCATTTCTCTGTAAAAAATGTTGAGATTAGTTTGTAAGTGATGTCTTCTTCTAATCATACAAATTACGGTATAAAGCAGCATCTGCTTTGGCGCCATCATGCCTCACTGCAGCCTCGACTTCCTGGGCTCAAGCGATCCTCCTACCTCAGCCTCCCAAGTAGCTGGGACTACAGGTGTGTGCCACCACTCCTGGCTAATTGTATTTTTTGTAGAGTCGGGGTTTTGCCACACGGCCCAGGCTGTTCTCAAACCCCTAGGGCTCAAGTGATCCTCCCGCCTGGACCTCCCAAAGTGCTGAGGTTATAGGCTTGAGCCATTGCACTTGGCCGGCAGTATTTTTTCTATGTCTTGGAGAATTCTCTTACTGCTAAGTTTGAATCAGTTTCCAACACTTTATCTTTTGTGCTTGCATGGGAAATATTTTTGAAAGTTTCTTTAATGTGACTATTTTTATCCACCCATGTCACTCCCTCGGGAACATCTTCCTGCTTTGTGTCACAACCACGTTCCTCACTTATGTGGGCAAGTTCATGTTCACCAAGTTCCTCGGCTGTACATCTAGTCTCTGAAATAGCAGTGGTGCCCCCATATCCATGCTTGGCCACTTCTTCCATAACTCCATTTACATTTGATTGGAAATGTACTGCTAGCCTGATTACTTTGCATTTCTTTGCTGCATTTTTATTTTTTACCAGATAATTTCCTCTTTTAAAAATTCTTATTTTTATTTCCTCTTCCGATAACCCATTTTTGTATACGCTTCATTGTCTGTGTGTGAATGGAGTAACAGATGCTCAGTGACCAGTAGCAGACTATGGAAGAAGTGACATAATTGGTCACTGATCAGGGTGTGCATGTTATTTGATTAGTGATTTAGGGACTGAAGAATTAGCAGTTGAACTTATACTTAATGTAATTACTCACAGTTAATATATTTTAGTAGATGCAATTTGCACCATGTTGTGTTAGGGGACTGGTAACGGAAATTGATGCATATCAGAACTATGCAGGCCAGTCGTGGTGGCTCACACCTGTAACCCCAGCAGGTTAGAAAGCCGAGGCAGGTGGATCCCCTGAGATCAGGAGTTTGAGATCAGCCTGACCAACATGGTGAAACCCCATCTCTACTAAAAATACAAAAATTAGCCAGGCGTGGTGGCGCATGTCTATAATCTCAGCTACTTGGGAGGCTGAGACAAGAGAATCAATTGAACCAGGAAGATGGAGGTTGCAGTGAGCCAAGATTTCACCGTGGCACTCCAGCCTGGGCCACAACAGCAAAATCCGTCTCAAAAAAGAAAAAAAAGCCAAAACTAAAAACAAAAAAAATGAAACACCCAGAACTATGCAGTGTGGCCTGCCAATGAATGACTACAAGATCCAAATGGATTTTATTTCTTAATTTTTTATAAAGACTTCTTCATACAATAAAGTGTTAATTTTTGATAATGACTTAATCATACAATAAAGTCACCTACACATTATCCTAATATAAATTTTAAAATTTATTTGCAAAAAGCTATCATTACTGATAAACTTTTTTTTTTTTTTTTTTGAGACAGAGTCTCACTCTATCACCCGCGAGCAGCTGAGACTACAGGCGTATGCCACCATGCCTGGCTATTTTTTGTACTTTTAGTAGAGACAAACTTTTGCCATGTTGGCCAGGCTGGTCTCGAACCCCTGACCTCAAGTGATCCTCTTGCCTCAGCCTTCCAAAGTGCTGGGATTACAGGCATGAGCCACTTCGAGCCCAGCCTCATTACTGATAAACTTTTTATTAGATTAATTCATCTCTGGCCGGAGGTGGTGGCTCATGCTTGTATTCTTAGCACTTAAGGAGGCTGGGGTGGGAGAGTCACTTGAGATGAGGAGTTTGAGACCAGCCTGGGCAACACCTCAGTCTCTCTTAAAACCTAATAAATACATACATACACACATACACAATCTCTGACACAATTTCTCTCCAAACTTTTTCTGGGTAAAAATTACCCCAATAGTATCTTCCTACCTGTACTCTTAATTTCAAAAGAGGCAGTGAAACTTACAAATACGATCTTAAATTTACATTCAACTTCGTATTAATTTATCCCTAAATGCATTTTGCTGTCAGTCATGGCCTTTTAGTTATAATCTTAATTTGGACTCTGTGTTTCAAATAGAGCCTTGTTTTTCCTCCTCCCAGTGCCTGTGAAGTTCTCTTTGGAGACTGTCAGAGGCAGGGTATGTTGGGGCATCAGGGAGGAGGCTTACACCTTGCGAGAGGACCGTCTGTTGTTGGCAGCATAGATCTGGGAACCCATATAAACTTTGGTGGAAACAGAAGTTTGACCTCTTGCTCAGTGGTGATGCTTGGGTGTGTTTTGTGAGTTTGGCCACGTACCTATTTCCTTCCCTCAAAGTAGAGGAGCCCAGAGGTATGTGAGGATGAAAGCAGGGAGTCTTCAGAAACATGCTTTGGTATTTTTTCTCTTTGAAATGCAGAACTTAGAGCAAGAGTCAAATATGTAAAAAGAAAAAAACAAAACAGGGTTATATTGATCCATTGTGAGGATGTTGGTGATAAGGAGGAAGGAGGAACTTTTTTTTCTTTTCAACATTTATTTTAGGATCGGGGGTATATGTGCAGGTTTGTTACAAAGGTGTATTGCCTGATGCTGAGATGTGGGGTAGGATTGAACCTGTCACTTGGTTAGTGAGCCCATAGTACTCAATAAGTAGTTTTTCGGCCTTGCCCTCCTCCCCCTCCTGTTCTTGTGTTCCCCAGTGTCTACTATTCTCATCTTTATGTTCATGTGTATCTGCTGTCTAGCTCCCATTTATAAAGGTGAACACATAGAATTTGATTTTCTATTTCTGTGTTAGTTTGCTTAGGACAATGGCCTTCAGCTGCATCCTAGTTACTGCAAAAGGACATTATTTTGTTCTCTTTTACGGCTGTGTAGTATTCCACGGTGTTCTTTTTAGTGGCTGTATAGTATTCCATGATGCTCTTTTTTATGACTGTATAATATTCCACAGTTGTTTTATTTTAAAAAATCCATTCCACTGTTGATGGGCACTTGGGTTGATTCCATGTTTTTGCCATTGTGAATAGTGCTGTGATGAGCACATGGGTGCATGTGTCCTTTTGGTAGGATGACTTGTTTTCTTTTGGGTAAATACTCAGTAATGGGATTTCTGTTAAGTGGTAGTTCAATTCTTTTTTTTTTTTTTAAGTGAAAGCAGGTTTGTTAGAGAAGTAAAGAAATAAAAGAACGGATACTCTCTAGGCAGAGGAGCCAATTCTTAGTTCCCTGAGAAATCTCCAAACTGCTTTTCACAGTGGCTGGTCTAATTGACATTCCCACCAACTGTGTGTAATTTTCCCCTTTTCTCTGCAGCCTCACCAGCATCTCTTGTCTTTTACAAAATAGCTTTTAACAAAAGCCATTTCTGACTGGTGTGATATAGTATTGCATTGTGTTTTTGTTTGTTTGTTTTTTGAAACAGGGTCTCATTCTGTTGCCTAGGCTGGAGTGCAGTGGCACTGTGTCGGCTAACTACAACCTCTGCCTCCTGGGTTCAAGTGATTCTCCTGCCTCAGCTTCCCCAATAGCTGGGATTGCAGGCTTATGCTACCACACCTGGCAAAGTTTTTGTATTTTGAGTAGAGATGGGGTTTCACCATGTTGGCCGTGCTGGTCTTGAACTCCTGATCTCAAGTGATCCACCCACCTCAGCCTTCCAAAGTGCTGAAATTATAGGCGTGAGCCACCGCCCCCAGGCTCATTGTGGTTTTGAAGAGGAACTTTTCTAAGTGAGATTTCATTAAAGACAGGGTCTCGCTCTATTGCCCAAGCTGGAGTGCAATGGCATGATCATAGCTCACTGCAGCCTTGAACTCCTGGGCTCAAGCAATCTTCCTACCTCAGCCCCCTAAATAGCTGAGAATACAGGTGCTTACCACCATGGCTTGCTAATTTTTAAAATTATTGTAGAGACAGGGTCTCTCTACGTTGCCCAGGCTGGTCTCGAACGCCTGCCCTCAAGTGGTTCTCTTGCCTCAGCCTTCAAAAGTGCTTGGATTACAGGCATGAGCCACCACAGCTGTTCAGCAATTACTGACAGTTAACTGGAGAGTTTAATGACTTTAAGTCCTGGGTTTTTTTCTTTTTTTTTGGACAAACTTGTAGGGAGTGTGGGGAGTGGGGTGGTTCCAGTTTCCAGTCCCTTTTGCGGTACGTCCTTCTGCTTCTTTGCTGTCTGGCTGATGCAGCCTGCGTGAACCATGAACCTGACTAGTTTGGTTCTGATTCTCAATTTTTATTTCAATTATCATTAACATGTAAAAATCTTCCCCTTTATTTGAGTAAGAGATGTCATGTCAAAAAAAAGGAAAAAGTCGCAGCTACGTTTTAGCTCATTTCAATCTTTGCTGCAACCTCGATTCCCTGGCTTCTTGAAAACCCATTTAGTACATATGTGAGGCTGTAGAGGTCATAGGTGAACATTCTGTACTTCAGAAATCTCCTGAAGTTTCCTAAATTACTAGCTGTGTCTCAAAAAAATTGACAACCTGCATTTTTAGCAAGTATCACAATTCAAATATACCACAATATTATGATAAACAATGAAAAATCCTACGTGGGTTCAAAAAAGAGAGTAGTAAAGACACAAATACAAGAAGCAGGACCTGTGTAAAAGGGAAAATGAATGATGTTACCATTATGATGCTAGGACCATCAGCACGGTCAGTATTTCACAAGGTGTATATTAGCAGTTTGTAAGGAACTGCTGTTCTGGTATTCTGGTATTCCCAAGTAGCTTGGAGAGGCTGTTCTACAGCTATTTCTTCAAGAATGACAGTTTCCAGCCTGTCTTTTTAAATGTCAGAATAAGTGTCTGATATAAATCAGGAATTAGGATATGAGAATCAGAGTCATTTAGAGTTTCTTAAACAAGACCTCTAAGTCTTAAGCAAGAATTGGCGTATCAATTTTACAGATGGAAACATCATAAGAGCCATTTGTTTAAACTTGGCATAATTAGAGATAATTACGTGTTTAACAGTCTTTTAAGTTCATCCTCTGGTCTGTAAGGAACAGAGTCTCATGTTAATTACCCAGAAAGAGCAGGCATATTGCTAAGCCACATAAACGAGAAAGGGAGCAGAACTGGCATTAGAACAAATCATGCAACCCAGCTCTCTGCTTCTCTCTGTCATGGACACCTCTGGCTCCCTCTCCTCTGTACTTCTACCCCTTACCCCAACCCCTGATACAGCACAAAAAACAGCAGTCAAACTAATGTCAATATATGATGTGCTATATTTGTTATCTCAAACGAATGTGCACATCGCTTTCTGGTTTTTGTGTGTGACTTGATTAGGCTGAGTCGGCATCCCTATGGACAGAAAATCCCAAGGCAGAGACAAAATAGAGTTTCTGTGCCTGCAACGATGGGCCTGCCCCTGGACTGTGGTGAATTTACAATCTGACACCAAATAAGTTATTATTGTTGGCAGCTACTGGCCTTTCAGGCTGCACCAAGACAGACAGCACGTCATTTTGTTCCAACTTCTGTTACCCGGAGGTATCTATACATGCCCATTATATGTGGTTAAATTTTAAAAATACATAATCTTGGATTACTTTGAAAACGACCTTCCCAGTTGTCATATCCCCTTCACTGCCAATAAACAAGGCAGCACTGTATTTGTAAAGTTGAAATGGAAAGAAGCAGAAGGAAAAAATAACTATATATATATATATATTTTTTTGAGACAGAGTTTTGCTCTTCTTGCCTAGGCTGGAGTGCAATGGAGCGATCTCGGTCCACCACAATTTCTGCCTCCCAGGTTCAAGCAATTCTCCTGACTCAGCCTCCTGAGTAGCTGGGATTACAGGCATGTACCACCATGCCCGGCTAATTTTGTATTTTTAGTAGGGATGCGGTTTCTCCATATTGATCAGGCTGGTCTTGAACTCCTGACTTCAGGTGATCCACCCACTTCAGCCTCCCAAAATGCTGGGATTACAGGCATGAGCCACCGTGCCCGGCCGAAATAACAAACGTCTATGGTGAAGCTCAAAAGTATTTTTACTTCTTTCTTCCTGCTTTGATATAAAAATTCTGTTAATTACTCCTCTAAACCTGAGCGCCTTGCTGTTCTGATGTGGGTCTTGTATCTATTCCATAGTGCTCCTTATGCATCAGAGGCTGGAACAGAACAAATGAATGGAAGAAACTGTCGTGTCCTTGTGCTTCCGGGCTCCAGTGACAATATTTGCCACTTGGTGGCAGTGATCCGTTTAGTCCAGGCTGAGGAGTTGATATATTTCACCTGTGATGTGCCTTTTACTCTTAGAAAGCTATTAGCATAAATAGGATACATGTGTATTTTACATGAATTAATTTGCCAGAGAAATGGGCTTTCTTACAAAACCAACACAGGTAGTGGGTGATGTCCAATAAAAGTAGTCCCTCATAAACAAGGACTGAAGTAGGCCCCAGATAATAGGATATGGTTTTTTTCAAATCAATGTCTATTATCACCAATTCTGTTCAATAAATGTTTCTTTCAATAAATATTTCTCAAGGTGCTGTGCGTGGCTCCCAGGGAGCGATAGATTTGCTTTTTAAAGAGATTGCACAGCCTGTTGGAGGGAAGGGTGGCGGAAATTTACCTCGAGGTGGGGAGAAAACCTGGAATGCTATTGCAATTCTGCCGCAAATGAGGCCTGAAGGTGAAGTGAGGTGGTAGGTTTGGAAGAAGGAGAGGAGTTTGAGAAATACATTAGATAGTGAAGGTGAAAAATCTTGGTGATCTATTAGTGGGGAAAATAAAAGATCTGGAAAAATCTAGTGTCTCCTCTGCTTTGACTCTGTTGATATGAGCTGAGCTAGGGATTTGGAAACATTATCTTGTCTTACATTCTGGGGCTTGATGATATCCAGCTGCTCATGAAATATACAAGCAGGTAAGTATTACGGACTATTAGAATTAGGTAAGGGGAGAAAGTCTGCCCTGGTAGAGTGCTTGTAGGCCAAATAATGCCTCCTCCTTCCCCCCCGGGAAGATGTCCACATTCTATAGAACCTGTGACGATGTTATTCTACATGGCAAAAGGGATGTTGCAGATGCTACTAAATTAAGGATCTTGAGATGGGGAGATTATCTTGGACTATCCCAGTGGGTCCAGTGTACTCACAAGGGTCCCTGTAAGAGGGAGGCGAGAACATCAGGGTCACAGGAGATGTGGCAGGCAATGGAAGCAGAGACTGGAGTGATATGGGGCAATGGGCCATGGAATGCGGGCAGCTTCTAGAAACTGGGAAAAGTAAGACAATGGATTCTCTCCTACTACCTCCAGGGGCACAACCTTGCCAGCCCATTGTAGACTTTGACCTCCAGAATGGTAAGATAATACATTGGTGATGTTTTAAACCTTTGGTTGCCAGCCTTTTTTGCATCGGCGACTAGTTTCGTCGAAGGCAATTTTTACATGGACTGGGGTGTAGGAGATGGTTTTGGGATGATTCACGTACCTTACATTTATTATGCACTTTATTTCTATCATTATTACAGTGTAATATATAATGAGATAATTATACAACTTGCCATAATGTAGAATCAGTGGGAGCCCTGAGCTTGTTTTCCTGCAACTAGATAGTCCCATCTGGGGGTGATGGGAGACAGTGACAGATCATCAGGCATCAGATTCTCATAAGGAGCGCCAACCTAGATCCCTCGCATGCACAGTTCATGATAGGAGTCTTGCACCTATGAGAATTGAATGCCACCGCTGATCTTACAACAGGTGGAGTTGAGAAGGTAACACCAGCGATGGGGAGTGGCTGTAAATACAGATGAAGCTTCGCTGGCTCACCAGCCCGCTCGCCTCCTGCTGTGCGGCCCTGTTCCTAACAGGCCATGGACCAGTACCAGTTAGTGGCCCAGAAATTCGAGACCTCTGTTTTAAGCCACTAAGTTTGCAGTAATTTGTTAGAAGAGCAATAGGAAATTAATACATATCCATTTACATCTTTGTTCACTTCTTCCATCTTTTTTTTTTTTTTTGAGATGGAGTCTCACTGTGTAGCCCAGACTGGAGTGCAGTGGTGCAATCTTGGCTCACTGCAACCTCTGCCTCCTGGGTCCTGGTTCAAGCAATTCGCCTACCTCAGCCTCCCAAGTACCTGGGATTATAGGCACGAGCCACCATGCCCAGCTAATTTTTGTATTTTTTAGTAGAGACGAGGTTTCACCATGTTGGCCAGTCTGGTCTTGAACTCCTGACCTCATGATCTACCCGCCTCAGCCTCCCAAAGTTCTGGGATTACAGGCATGAGCCACTGCGCCCGGCCCACTTCTTCCATCTTTACTGTTTCAGTAATATTTATGAAGTCCCTAACGTGTTCTATGCATTGCGAGATACGTCATGAACAAAATACTGACTCTCATTTCTAGCAGTTTACAGTGTAGGTGGAATTATAATCATAGCAGTACCTCAATTTATAATATAGTAAATTGCTGGACCTGTAGAAATGGAAGGAGCTGTGAATAATTCCTCCTTTTTTTTTTTTGATGAATCTTTGATCTGTAACACTTAGACCTCATGTTAAACTAAACTTAGCTGCTAGTAACATCTTGAAAATCTGACAATCTATACTGGAAACCCCCATTCCAGATGTATCTTTGAAAATATTTTCAGCAGCTACTTCATTTACCTGTTTCCAATTCTTTGATCATCAAATATATGTTGAAATGCCATCTTTACTATTTTGAAATAAAATTCATAAATAATATAATCGACAGACAAACTGAACAACAATATAGTGAGATACAGTAACCTGGCTGAAGGCATGAGGCCTGGAGCCAGCCTGCCTAGGTTTGAATCTAGCTTCTGCCATTTACTAGCCATGGGATCTCAGGCAAGTGACCTCTCTGTGCCTTACTTGTCTCATCTCTGAAAAGGGGGTAATAATAGTACCTGCCTCATGGAGTTATTGAGAAGATAGTAATATGTACAGTGTTTAGAATATGTCTGGCACACAATATGTACTCTATGTCCATTGGCTCTTATTGCTCTAAATAAAATATAAAGGACAGGCTGGGCGCAGTGACTCACGCCTCTAATCCCAGAACTTTTGGGAGGCCGAGGTGGATGGACCACCCGAGGTCAGGAGTTTGAGACCAGTCAGACCAACATGGTGAAACCCCGTCTCTACTAAAAATACAAAAATTAGCCAGGCATGGTGGTGGGCACCTATAATCCCAGCTACTTGGGAGGCTGAGGCAGGAGAATTGCTTGAACTGGGAGTTGAAGTTTGCAGTGAGCCGAGACCGTGCCATAGCAGTCCAGCCTAGGCAACAAGAGAGAAACTTCGCCTCAAAAAAATAATATATATATATACACACACACACACACGTGTGTGTGTGTGTGTGTTTATTTATATATAGGAGAAATAAAAGTCACTCAGTAAGAAATAATATCTACAGTATTTTAATATATAAATGCTCAGGCATGACCACATTAGGAAAATAAATGAAATAGACTCTAATTTATAATGAATAAATTTTGATTTAAGGCTAAGATGATATTCAACTAAACACTGTTGATACTTCTAAAAATTATTTAGCATTTGAAGTAACACTTAACTAACCATACTCATATGTACATGTAAAATCACAGCTAATGTGACAACTACTATAATGCAAGACTTATCCTATAATCAGGCCTCTCATGCTAATGTGATTTCTGAAGTGGTCTACAATTCTTTGTAAATTGCAAAACAAAACAAATGAATAAGACACATTTTAAACTATGAAAGTAGCATTCTTGGAGCAATGGATAGTAAAACCATGCAAAAAGACTTTGTTTCTAGAGTCAGTTAAACCTTCTGTACTATTCATATTACAGCTGATCCTTGAACCACATGGGTTTGAACTGCATGGATCCATTTAGAGTCAGATTTTGTATTTTCCCATGAAAGTTACACTGAGTGTACCTTCCTCACCTGTCTCCCTTTCACCTTCTCAGCTCTTCCACCTCTGCCACCCTGAGACAGCAAGACCAATTCCTCTTCCTCTTCTGCTTATTCAATGAGAAGACATGAGGATGAAGACCTTTATGATAATCCACTTCCATTTAATGGATAGCAAATACATTTTCTCTTCCTTATGATTTTCTTTTTTTCTCTCTTTTTTTTTTTTGAGATGGAGTCTTGCTCTGTTGCCCAGGCAGGAGCGGAGTGGCACGATCTCGGCTCACTGCAACCTCTGCCTCCCAGGTTCAAGCAATTCTCTGCCTCAGCTTCTGAATTACCTAGGATTACAGGCGCCCGCCACCATGCCTAGTTAATTTTTGTATTTTTAGTAGAGACGGGGTTTCACCATCTTGGCCAGGCTGGTCTCGAACTTTTGACCTTGTGATCCACCCGCCTCAGCCTCCCAAAGTGCTGGGATTACAGGCGTGAGCTACTGCACCTGGCCAGGATTTTCTTTTTTTCCTTTTTTTTTTTCTTGTCAGTTGGAGTTTCTCTCTTGCTGCCCAGGCTGGAGTACAATGGCGCGATCTTGGCTCACTGCAGCCTCCACCTCCCAGGTTCAAGCGATTCTCCTGCCTTAGCTTCCCAAGCAACTGAGATTACAGGCATGTGCCACCACGTCCGGTTAATTTTGTATTTTTAGTAGAGACGGGGTTTCTCCATGTTAGTCAGGCTGGTCTCAAACTCCTGACCTCAGGTGATCCACCTGCCTTGGCCTCCCAAAGTGCTGGGATTATAGGTGTGAGCCACCACAACCGGCCAATTTTCTTAATGACATTTTCTTTTCGCTAGCTTACTTTATTGCAGGAATACAGTGTATTATACATGAAACATACAAAATATGTGTTAATTGACTATCACATTATCAATAAGGCTTCTGGTAAACAGTAGGCTATTAGAAGTTAAGTTTTTGGGGCGTCAAAAGTTATATGTGGATTTTCAACTACACAGGGGGTCAGTGCTTCTAACCACCATGCTGTTCAAGGGCCAACTGAATACAGGTATCTGGCAGGATGTTAGAAATTGTGTGGGACATAGGATAATTCTTTGTCATGAGGGACTCCCCTTTGTTTTGAGGGGAATCAAATGCCCTTCATCATTACCACCATCACCACCCACCCATCCTACCCCCTGCAAATGCCAAGAACAACTCTCAATCTCTGTGACAAACAAAATTCCACATGAATCTCTAAAACACCCATTAGGAGGCTGTGCCAGCTCAGTAAGAACCACTGAGCTGATCATCAACCAGCTGATCTGAGCATTTATTCACTTTAGGGGTTGTCATCTCCTGCTCCATCTCCCGCTTCATCTCCCGCTGTTAGTATCTCACCTGTGCTTCAAGATCAGGGTCTATGCTCCGCCCTCCATGAAGGACAGCCTGCCAGGTTCTCTCCTTCCATCCCGACCTCTCAGGGTCCTTCTAGGCAGCAAGGATCAGGCACACGCCATTTGTCACACGCTGCCTCCTGCCCTTCCTAGTCCGCTTGATTGTCTACACTCTCCTCCTTTCCTAGATACAAAGCCCCCAGACTGTAGCACACAGTCCACAGATACATCCAAGAGCAAACAAAGCAGGGAAGGGATTTTATACCTGATTAGTGGGAAAGATGAAAAAATGTTTTATGCATAAATTCGAGATGATGTTACATGTGTTGGCGACTATACATTTTTCAAGAAAATCTTGAATATCGATATATTTTCGTGTATAACATTAGAATTTTCACTTTGCTGATTTGTAGTGGCTGAGGCTCAGAAAGCTGCTTGAGTTATTTGTCTACATGTCTTACCAACGTCATCCCAAATCAGTAACAGCTGTGCGTTATGTGTTCAAAGTGTGAGCCTAAAACGATTTGTCTGCTTTGTGGATGGGGTTGTTTCTGTCTAAACGGATCTGACAAACTCATACTCGTTAAAGTTCAATAGAGAAGCTTAAAGGCTACCTCTCCAAGAGAGATTGGCGGTGCAAGAGAAGGAAATGCCTTAAAAAGGAAAGACTAAAACTGTAATTATGGCATTTCAGGCATCAGAGAAAGTCAGAGATGGTTCTTTGATAGTGTGAGAGAGGCTCCCAATAGCCTACAAACCAAAGCTTTTCTGAGAGAGAGATGAAGTCCTTGGATCTGGGAGTATAAAATTACAGCCCTCACAAGAAAAATGTAGATAAGTATCAGTTAGGGAAAACGGTCATTTACTTAGGGCCCTGTACTAGATCATGAGGATACAAATCTCAAAAATGATGTATGCTTGCTCTCAGAGAGCTGACAGTCTGGTTAGAAAGGCAAACTTAAAAACAAGATGGCTCCATAATTTGCTGGGTCCAGTTCGAAATGAAAATAGGGGACCTCTTGGATGAGCACGGTAGCTCATGCCTGTAATCCCAGCGCTTTGGGAGGCCAAGGCAGAGGGATCATGAGGTCAGGAGATCGAGACCATCCTGGCCAACAGGGTGAAACCTCGTCTCTACTAAAATACAAAAAATTAGCTAGGCATGCTAGTGTGCCCCTGTAGTCAGTCCCAGCTACTTGGGAGGCTGAGGCAGGGGAATCGCTTGAACCTAGGAGGCGGAGATTGCAGTGAGCTGAGATCAGGCCACTGCACTCCAGCCTGGCGACAGAGCAAGACTCTGTTTCAAAAAAAATAAAAATAAAGAAAGAAAAGAAAATAGTGGGCTTGTTATTCATAAATTATTCAAAATTGTAAAAGAGTATCTGCAGAGCATTAAACTAAGCACAGGGCCTTTCTAAGGACCAGGAGCTTGAGAACGCATGTCACATGCCCGGCTTCAACATGATTGTAATAAAATAAGACAATGTGCACTGGAGACACGCAGGGGATGCTGGGAGAACAGGGAGGGAGGGGCTAAATCTGAGGGATGGGAAACGCATCGCTGAGGAAGTAACATCCTAACATCAGGGCTAAACTTTGAAGAATGGACCAACTTTTGCTAAACAAGGACAACTGGAGGTCCGGGGAGGGCTCCAGGCAGGGAGAACGAAGGGGAAAGCTACCTTCTCCTACCGCAGCTTTCTCCACTCCAAGCTGATCACACAGATCTCCTGTGTTATAATTAACTCCCTGGTTAGTGCTCGTCAGTTACTTGGGTAACTTTTAAAATAATATGCTGCTACTTGTTTCTTGCTTGTGGAGAATCTCCTGTAAGTTTGAGGGCCAATGTACAATGTGAGGATTGTAAGTTGGCCCTCAAACCTCTCTTTCCACCTCTCAAGTCCCCCAGGGTTCTCCAAAGGAAGTTTCGACATTAAGAGAAATGCTTCAAGTCTGTGCTGTGCAAGATGGGAGCTTCCGGACCCCAGTGGCTGCTGAGTACTCGAACTGTGGCTAGTGCAACCAAGGAACCAAATTTTTATTTCACATAATTTTAGTTAGCTAAAACTTAATTTTCAATAGCTGGTGGCAGCCATCAGAGTCCAGCATACTTTAATGTTTATATTGCCTTACTTAATCTTTTCTCTTTTTTACTCTTTAAAATGTATGTAGAGACAGTGTCTCCTTATGTTGCCCATTCTGGGCATGAACTCCTGGGCTAAAGCAGTCCTCCTGCTTCAGCCTCCCAAAGTGGGGATCACAGGTGCGAGCCACTGCACTCTGCCACTTACAGTATCTTCTTGTCTTATGTATTTTTTCCAGACCTTGATCGTCAAAGTTGAAAATCAGTTGTGAGTATTGCATTGTTATGACTATAAAAATTATTATTAAGTTCACAAGCTGAACAGTATAGAGTAATTCCATTCTGTTCTTTTAGTGCTTTTATTGTTATTTCTTGATGTTTCCTGATTGTGTTTCTATTTTTCCTTCTTTGGCTGTGCTGCCTGTATTAGTTACTCAATATTGGTTGCTGCCTGTATTGGTTACTACATTTCAAGGATGGTGTCATGCTCTGTGATTCCATTTTCCTCTGAATACTTTGCTTTTGGAGACTTTTCCTCTCTTGCCAAGCTCCTTGCTGATGTGTGCTGTTTGGTTCAGCTGTCTGATGCCCATCCAAGGATTTCCCTTTGAAACATGACTGGGTTGAGTCTTCTCTTTCCTGGATTCCACCACTTCCGTTTTTTAGTTTACTCCCTTGTTCTTCTGGGCTCCATTATCAAGTAACTTTCCAAGAAAGTATGTGGAGGCTGGGCACAGTGACTCATGCCTGCAATCCCAGCACTTTGGGAGAGCAAGATGGGAGAATCACTAAAAGTCGGGAGTTTGAGACCAGCCTTGCCAACATGGTGATACCTTGTCTCCACTAAAAATAAAAAAAATTAACCAGGTGTGGTGGCAGGTGCCTGTGATCTCAGCTACTTGGGAGGCTGAGGCAGGAGAATCGCTTAAACCTGGGAGGCAGAGATTGCCGTGAGCTGAGATCAGCCACTGCACTCCAGCCTGGGCAACCGAGCAAGACTCCATCTCAAAGAAAAAAAGGGTATGTGGGTGGTCATCCTTCTGAGTCAGCTCTGATGCATCTGAAAATGGGACTGTTATACTGTCACACCTAATTGATGGTTTAGTTCAGGGATCAGCAACCTACACTCCATAGGCCACTTTTGGCTTGCTGCCTGTTTTTATATAGCTGGTAAGTTACTGCTGTTTTTTACACTTTTAGATGCTTGGAAAAAATCAAAAGATAAAGATTTTGTGATGCATGAAAATTATATGCAGTTCAAATATTAGTGGCCCTAAATAAAGTTTTATTAGCGCACAGTCATCCTTTTGCATGTTATCTGTGGCTGCTTTCATACCACAATGGCAGGGTTGAGTAACTGAACAGAGACTGGCCCACATAATATCTGGCCTGTTCCATAAATAATTTGTCAGCTTCTGGTTTAGTTGGTCAGAGTCAAAAACCCAAGTTCTCACAATGACCCCCCCTAGGACCTAACCATAACCGTGGATTCCCTGGCTCCCCTCTCCATCTCTGACCCATTCTGCTCTGTTCCAGCCACATTTGCCCCCCTGCAGTTTCTGTGGCACCAAGAGGCTCAGGGGGTGGCAGGACATTTTCATTTGGGGGTCTGTCTGGCTTATCTCTCTTCCCTTAGCTGTCTACACAGCTCACACCTTCACTTCCTCCAGGCTGTCACTCGAGGTCACCTCTGTGAGTCCTTCGCTGGCTTCCCCATCTAATTTTTAGCCTCTTCTTAGACTCTATATAATTTCTCTGCTGATTTATTTTTCCTCCTTGGCACTTATTTCTACCTAACACATTATATTTTATTTTCTTAGTTTGTGTAGAGAGCACACCATCCTGATGTGAGCATGAGAAGAGAAGTTCCCTGAGGGCAGGATTTTCTTTGGTTACTGCTGCATCCCCCCTGCCTAGACCGGTGCTCAAAAATATTTGCTGAATGATATGGTTAGGTTTTGTGTCCCCACACAAATCTCATCTTGAATTGTAATCCCCATAATCCCCATGTGTCAAGGGAGACACCAGGTAGAGGTAATTGAATCATGGGGGTGGTTGATTAACAAGAATCATCTTGTTCTTGTGATAGTGAGTTCTCATGAGATCTGATGCTTTTATAAGGGGCTCTTCCCCCATCGCTCAGCACTACTCCTTCCTGCTGCTTTGTGAAGAAGGTGGCTGGCTTCCCCTTCACCCTTCACCATGATGGTAAGTTTCCTGAGGCCTCTCCAGTCATGCTGGACTGTGAGTCAATGAAACCTTGTTTCTTTATAAATTACCCAGTCTCTAGCAGTTCTTTATAGCAGTATGAAAATGGATTAATACACTGGATGAATGAACATAAAATTCTAGTGTGAAATATAAATCCTTTGTAACTTTGGAGGCTTTTCTCGCTTACCTTCTAACCCTTAATGCTACTTTTGTGATACCTGGAGCCCTATAATTCCTTGTTTCTGTGAAACAAGGGAGATTTTAAGATTTTCTCTTTACTTCTGGTGTTTTGAAATTCTTCAAACTAGGTACTCAATGAGACTTTTTAATAGAAATATTCTTGAACTTCAGGAGGATCTGTTACTTCTTTCATTATGTCATTGAATACTATTGCCTGAAAAATTCACTTGAATTTATCATCCAACTTGTCCATCAGAATCTTTATTTAACAATTATATTTGCAAAATACAAGGGGTCTTTCTTGTTTTCAGATTATTTATCTTTCTTAGCATCCTGTTCTTTTTAATGGATACAATATCTTCAGGACTATCTTTGAGGATACTGATTAGAAGCACATCTAGGCTGGGCATGGTGGCTAATGCCTGTAATCCCATCACTTTGGGAGGCCAAGGTGGGCAGATCACCTGAGGTCAGGAGTTTGAGACCAGCCCAGCCAACATGGTGAAACCCTGTCTCTACTAAAAATACAAAACATAACTTGGTGTGGTGGCACATGCCTGTAATCCCAGCTACTCCAGGGGCTGAGGCAGAAGAATCTCTTGAACCCTGGAGGCAGAGATTGCAGTAAGCCAAGATTGCACCACTGTACTCCAGACTGGGTGACAGAGCTGAAACTCTGTCTTAAAAAAAAAAAAAAGAAGCACATCCTCTAGCACATGCTAGATGAGGCTCTTATGCCAGAATGTGGGGTTCTGACTCTGGAGTGCCCATGTCCACATACAATGCCTATATTCTTGGCATGATTTCACTGTGTGTAGAGATGAATCCTCAGTATGCTGCCCCGGGCAGAACTGTGTGTGTTTGCTGTGTAGAGGCTAGGCAGACAGAAAGTTTGGAAAGAGGGGCATGGGAGGGGCTGAGTTCTTACAGACTTTGCATTACTATTCCTGTTCTCAGTTCTGTCACTCTATCACTTATTTAGTTCGCATAGCTTCTCTTGGCTTGAGTTCCCGTCCTCTCAGGAATTCAGTACTGCACACGGGCAGTTTCCCCCAATGCCATGTTCTCCTAACTAATAGGATATTGTGGTCCCCCTGCCTGCCTCCATCTGTTACTACTCCTCCATCAGCTTTCAGGCTGCCAGAAATCTGTTGTGATCTCTCAAGTTCTGATGCTTTTCCTCCTTTTTTTGGTTATTGTGGGCTTATATCTTTTTATACTTTTGTCATCATTTTAATGGAGTCTTTGGGGAGGAAAGGAGTAAATCTGTGGTCAGACCACCATCTTGAACTGAGAGTCCAGTCGCTTTGAGGATTATTCTAATTCTACAAATCAGGTGATCTTTGCTCAAAGAATTTAAGTGGCTCTAATCTGGCCTCGTAAATAACATGTCTTTTGGGGATGTCTTTGATGATGGCATCTAAATGTCTGGTGAGAAACTAGGCCATACTATTGATGCCACTAAATGCCTTTAATGACATCTAGTCCCCCTTTTTTTTCCTACATAAAGCAGGGAACTAGAAGACAAGTCAACACAGGGAGAAGATGAGACAGTACTTCCAGAAATAGAAGTGTACACAAACAAGAAGCCACTGAGAGAACTTTCATTTTGTTTCTGCTCAACATGTACAGCATCGTCTTTTATTTTTTCACTCCTCCACAGATTTAATTTACATTTTATCTTTGCCTTGGTCGTTCAGGCCGTTATATCAAAACACCATAGCCTGGGTGGCTTACAAACAATAAACATTTATTTCTCACCGTTCCGGAGGCTGGATGTCCAAGATCAAGGCACCAGCAGATTCAGTCTCCCCACCAGGTCTGGGGAGGACCTGTTTCCTGGTTCATAGGTGACTGTCTTCTGGCCATGTCCACACATGGTGGAGGGGTGGGGCAGATCTCCAGGTTCTCTTTAATAAGGAAACGAATCCCCTTCTCGAGGGCACTGTCCTTGTGACCTAATCTCTCCCCAAAGGTCCACCTCTAAATACAATCACACTGGAGCTTAGGTTTCAACATATATTTAGGTGACATAAAATTTAGTCTATAGCAATCATCCTGTGAAATGAATGTAAAGAAGGCTGGATGCGATGGCTCATGCCAAGGCAGGTGGATTGCTTGAGTCTAGGAGTTTGAGACCAGCCTGGGCAACATAGCGAAACCCTGTGTCTACAAAAAATACAAAAATTAGCCACATGTGGTGGCTTTTGCCTGTAGTCCCAACTACTTGGGGGGCTGAGATGGCAGGATCTCTGGAGCCTGGGAGGTCAAGGCTGCAATGAACCATGGTGGTACCACTGCACTCCAGCCTCCTGGGGCAACAGAGCAAGATCCTGTCTCAAAAAAAGAAAAGGAAAGGAAAGGGAGGGGAGGGAAGGGGAGGGGAGGGGAAGGAAAGGGAGGGGAGGGAAGGGGAGGGGAGGTGAAGGAAAGGAGAAAAGAGGAAAGAGGAAAGAGGAAAGGAAGAAAGAAGGGAAGAAGGGAGGGAGGGAGGGAAGGAGGGTGGGAGGAAGGGAGGAAGGGAAATAAATAACTATAAAGAAATGTGAGAAAATTTGAAACCAGAACCTGAAGTGTTTCAAACTATTATTTATTCCTCAAGGGCATAGCTTTTACTAAATAGTATTAATAACTTAGTTTCATGTTCTCTTTCTCTGCTCTTCCAACAACATTATTTACTTTTAACACATTTTACTTTTACTTTTAAGTAAAATTTCCTAAAGTAAATGTAACATTTTACTTTTACGTTTTTATTGGCATTTGGATTGTGAGGCATGGGGTATATTGGGGTATAGGCCATGTTTAATCTGTAACTTTGAAATCTCCGGAAAAAGTGGAGACACAAAACATGCCACACAGAAGATTTCTACTTTGCTTTCAAAAGGGTTGCCTTGGGTGGATCACTCGAGGTCAAGAGTTCGAGGCCAGCCTGGCCAACACGACAAAACCCCATTTATACTAAAAATACCAAAATTAGCCAGGTGTGATGGTGCACGCCTGTAGCCCTGTAGTGGGAAATCAGAGCTCTAGAGAGACAGATGGGGTTGCAGGCAGATTTTATTTAATGTGATCACGGGCTCAGCGGAATCACTTCCTAATTCTGAGCAAAGCACAAAGAAAATAGGGTGCCTTTATGTGCCTATTTGGTACTGGATGACGAAGCAGGAGGCAGGTTTACAGAAGCCAGAACAAAGAGCAGTTAATTAACTTGTGGCATGTCTTGTGATGTACTTTACATTTGAAAAGTAACATCTTGAGAAACACATTCAACAGTTTGAGTTTATTTGCTTTGTGACCTTGCAGCTGGTCAGCAAGAAAAACAGGAATTTCTAGACGCCTGGGAACTTTGCTAAGAATGTAGGGAGGATAGATAAGGTTAAATGGTTTCTAGAGCTGGGGAAGTATTACATGAAACAGCACGCAACACAGTAAAATTTACTTTATTATATAGCAACTATAAATTATAAGGTTTTATTGTTACTATTATTGCTATTATTTAATTCCCTTCTTCATTCCCCCCTTTGTTGCATTTTATAAATAACACTTTAATAGAAAGCAACACCACTACTTTAAGCATCTAAGTTACTATTACCTTTAGAGGTATGCCGTTTTTGGTTTGTGTTTGTCTTCTTTTTTCTTTTTCTCAGTTTATTTGATTTGTGTTTTTATGAGCTTATTTACTAGATTTATTTAAATGTATTTATGACCTTCTAGCTGAATGTTAGGGTGGAAGGGTTAATTAAGTGTGTTGTAGAACCTTTTAAGGAAAGTCTTTAAGAGCGCCTTTATACCTTTACTGGATGATTGACAGCAGGCTGTTGTGTCCCCTCATGGTGAATGTATAGCATTGAGTTAGATTATTTAAGTCGGGAGCTTTTCTCCTGCCATGAAAGGCATGAAATGAACTCTACCTTAGCTCCTGATGGCCCCTTCACGACTGTGCCTGTCTTAGGCTGTCCCTCCTCTGAGGAATCTTACCCGTCTTTGGCTAACCAGCCATCTGCCTGGGGCCAACCAGGGCAACAATTTGAAGGTTGGAAGTCTCTCGGGGGCTGACCCGCAGAGTGTTGTGAGTCCAGGAGCAGAGCTATTGCACACCTTCAAGTTGCGTTCCCTGTCGAGTTGCCTGCTTGGGAAAGATGGCATTAGTAAGGCTTTTTGGGCTCTTAAAATAATACTTGCTTTGTTTGAGCTTGTTCCAGCCAGACATTCACTAACAGTTGGGTTTAACTAGATGAACACGCCTTACATAAGCCCATAGAAAGCACCACTATTGTACATGTTATTTTGAGGTTGTTCTGTTTTTTGTGGGGGGTACAGGCTGGTACTTAGTTAATGCCATTAATTGACTGGTGGTTTGCTTGGCTACTATTGCTTCTATAGTTGACCAAATATTCCTAATTATGAGGGGTAAGAGGCAAGGAAGTATTAGGCATTCTCATAATATGATTACTATTTCCCCCATTAGGGTTTTTTTTTTTCTTTTTTGAGACAGAGTCTCACTCTGTCTCCAGGCGCCAGGCTGGAGTGCAGTGGCGCGATTTCGGCTCACTGCAACCTCCGCCTCCCGGGTTCAAGCAATTCTCCTGCCTCAGCCTCCCGAGTAGCTGGGACTACAGGCAAGCACCACCACATCCAGCTAATTTTTGTATTTTAGTGGAGAAGGGGTTTCACTATGTTGGCCAGGATGGTCTTGATCTCTTGACCTCGTGATCCACCCGCCTATTAGGGTTTTAAAACCTCCAAACTATGAAAACCAGTCTCTGAAGAGGGAATCTGGTGGCCACCCTTTCCATGTTAGAACTAGAACGTGAGCTAGTTTTTGCCCCTTGGCTGTAATTTTCATGACTGCTTGTCCATTATTATTAATTTTTAGGCAGCAGTTTGATAGGTTAAATTTTCCGCATACTTCTCCTTTTTGGGCTAAGGGATAATTTAAAGCTAATTTGTTCTGGTAAATGGCATTCCTTATTTTTGTGGATTGTACAACCAACAGGTATAAAGCTTATGCAGTTTTATTGGTAACGACTTTAAGTACCGCTTGTAACCTTACAATGCAATTGAGCATATAGATAGGAGTATGGTATCCCCATGACCCATCTTGCGCCCAGGTAGATGACCCAAAATATTGAATAATTATTTCAGGGGGCCAATCAGTGTCTTTCCAGTCTTCTATTTTTATCCCTTATTTGATATTTACACTTCTTTTACTTCTGTTTTCCCCTTCATTATAAACAGGGTATCCTAGAGTTTCTCCCAGCTGCAAGGGGAGTAAGAAGAAAGATGGTTTGATTGTTCCTAGCATGCAGGCCCCTGTCCAGTTGACTGGTAACTGCCAAGAGGCTCGCTGCCCACAAATCCAATAAAGGCCAGAGGGTGCCTGCCAACTATTGGGTGCCTTAAGCTGGTACCAGGAGTGGTTTCAAGCTGGGAAGTGAGAGAATGGGTTGTAGCGTGGCAATCTGGAGGTAGCTTTACCCTCATTATTTTTGCCGTGTCACAAAGTTTTTCCTATTGTTTGGTTGTAGTATTGCTGCCCTAGACAAGCCAATTCTTCTACTTGATTAACAAAAGTGTTTCCCCAGCGGGCAATACAATACCTCCCGACAACGGAAGTTTTTAGGAGCCAAATATTGGAGCACTTGAACGTAGGCGCAGGAGGGATGGGGGTCAAGGAAAAGTTTTCTTGAGGCATTAACTCTCTTGCTTCCCATGGCCATTGGTTTCCCATGTTAGTGCCTCCACAGACATAGCAAGAAGAATCACCTAGATTATGAGCTATACTTTCTGCCAGTTGAGCAAACAGATTTCTGGCTACTGGAGGCTTCAAAAACCTTCTGGTTAGTTTCTGTATAGTTTTTATAAAATGACTTGAAAATTTGGAACTGAGATTGAGGGGGATGGGCCCGAGTTTCCTTTTCGATAATATACAAATGGGCAGTTGAGAATGTTTCTATAAATACCACTATGGGGTAACCTATAGTCCATGTGGGTAACTTTGGCTTTAGGATAATAAGCTTTATAGGGCTGCAGGTTTTCGTTTCACAATTTGGCTTTGTTGGCATTTTGGTAAGCGCAGCTGGTTCCTGGTACTGCCATTTAGGGTACACAGCAGGGGACCATGTTGTGCAGTACCTACAGTCCTTTCCCTGGGTCCCAGGGGAGGAAAGTGGAGCAACTTTTGGCCCACACACATACTTAAGAAGTTTGCTGTGATGTTTTTCCCAGGTTAGGTTACCACAGGGAGCAGAGTAGGCTATGTCTGAGCATGTTGCCTGACAGGCATCAAAATACAAAGAAAATGCTCCCTTACGGAAGGGTGGGACCTCAGCTCTGTTTAGAAGATGACCTTCTCTTGACTTCATTTGTATTTTAAACTAGGTTTTAGACACGGACGTGGGGTCATAGCATACATAAGGTTGCTCATTGCCTGGGTCACAAACTGAATAAATTGTTTGATTGTAAGTACAAGCCCCTATCTGAGTCCCTGTACACTTATAATATGTTTGGTAGAGCAAGGTCTCAACTACTGTATTCCCAATTTAAGTAGTCTGTGGGCAGTATGTACATTTTTCTACTGGTTTCCCTTTCTTTTATACAGATATTAAAGTTAACAATAGTAGAATGAAAATTAACATTTCTATCCTGCTACACAGAGGCAGGGTGAGTATTTCCTTGGACATAAGGGTTGGCAAAGATGATAACATAGTAATAGAATAGTTCATAATAGATAGCAATTAGACTTAAAATTTTTGTTCCACATTTACTTCTGATGACTCCTCAAGCTTCGGCCGTGCATGGACTGTTCAGCCTCCAGGGGTGTGAGTAAGGCAAGGCAGCCGCCTTCATTGGCAGTGTGGTCTCGTCTCAGGATCAGCCTGGTTGGGGGTTCAGGATCTTGCTCACTGGTCCACTTCTCCTGGGCTGCTGCAGGTTTTAACCTGCTATGATGAATTCAGGGCACGATGCCTGCAACCTTAACAGCAGTCGGGGTGGACAAAATTACAATATGGGACTCATCCCAAGTTGGCCCTAAGGTAGTTGGGTTCTACTTTTTAACCCAAACTGAGTTTCCACGTTTGGCGGGATGTACCGGGTCTGTTAGGCTTGTAGGTAATTTTTCTTGAACCCAACCTTGTGGTTTTTTTTGCGTAGGTATGTGTAAGGCCTGCATTTGCTTTCTCAGGGCTAAGTCTCCTAACTCTTTTATGTCACCTTTAATTTGGGTGATGATTGGTGGTGGCCAGCGGAACAAAATTTTATAGGGTGAATACCCAGTCTGTATGGTGGGAGTACACTTAATTTGGAGGAGGACCGTGGGCAAGTCGTGACCCCATCACAGATGAGTTTCCTGGCAGAATTTTTTAAATAGTTGTTTGAGTGTTCGATTTATATGCTTAATTTTTCCTGAGCTCCGTGGGCGATAGGCAGTATGCAATTTCCAGTTAATTTGTAACAGCTGTGTTATGTCTTGGACAATTTTGGCTACAAATGCTAGGCCATTGTCTGGTCTTATAGTTGAAGGTAGCCCAAATCTGGGGATAATATTCTTTAATAATATTCTAGTTCCTTCTCGTGCCTTTTCTATCCTGGTGGGGAAAGCCTCTACCCAACCCGAGTAGATACAGACAAACACTAACATAGCGATAGCCTCCTGCCTGGGGCATCTCTGTAAAATCTACAGGCAAATTTTCTTAGGGTGCTGCCCCTGCTTCTTGAACTCCTGGGGGCCGGGTTGGCCCTTGCTGTGGGTTGCTTTGAGCACGAATCAAGCATTATTCACAAATGGCTCAGGAGATGACAGTGAGCCGTGGCACATAGAAGTGACGCCTCACTAGCGTTTCTAGTGCTGTCTTTCCCATGTGAGTTCCTTGGTGGAATTGTTCTACAAACTTGGGGGCTATTACTTTAGGAATAGCTAACCTTCCATCTGAGAATTTTCACCATCCTTTTTTAGTATAGGCTTTATTTATTTATTTATTTTTTGAGACAGAGTCTTGCTCTGTCACCAGGCTGGAGTGCAGTGGCGCAATCTCGGCTCACTGCAACCTCCGCCTCCTGGGTTCAAGTGATTCTGCCACCTCAGCCTCCTGACTAGCTGGGACCACAGGCACGTGCCACCACGCCCTGCTAATTTTTGTATTTTTTTCTTTTCTTTATGGAAGTGGTATATATGTGATCAGGTTCCAGCAGGTCCAATTTTTGTATTTTTAGTAGAGACGGTGTTTCATCATGCCCAGGGTAGTCTTTATCTCTTGACCTCGTGATCTGCTCGCCTTGGCCTCCTAAAGTGCTGGGATTATAGGAGTGAGCCACTGCACCCCGCCTATATGCTTTATTTTTTTTGAGCAAACCAGGCCTTCTCATTTGGGGTGTAATTTGTCTCCTCTAGAGGCAAGGGTTCGGAAGGAGAGGCATGGCACAGGCTGCCTTTCTAGTCGCTATGCTAGAAGGTGGGGTATTCATTGCTGCATGCCTAGCTTCTGCATCTGCTTTCCCATTTCCTTTGGCCTCTGGGGTTCCACCTTTCTGATGGCCTCTGCAATGTGTAATAGCTATTTCTTTTGGTTTCCATACTGCATCTAAAAGTTGTAAGGTTTCTTCTGGATACTTTACACTTGTTCCTTGGGCAGTTAAGAGTCCTTTTTCTTTGTATATGCTCCCACGTACATGCAGTATAGCAAAAGCATACTTTGAGTTGGTGTATATGTTGGCTCTTTTGCCCTTAGTTAGCAACAGTGCTATCGTTAAGGCTATTAATTCTGCTTTCTGGGCTGATGTTCCTGTCGGCAGGCTTTGGCCTCTACTATTAAATTTAAAATTATAACTGCGTGTCCAGCTTGCCTGACTCTTTCTGCACAAAGCGGCTACCATCTGTAGAGGATTCAACATCTGGATGCTGGAGGGATGATCTGTGAGATCTTTCCTGCTGGAGAAAACTTTATCTACTGTTTTTATACAGTCACAAAGAGGAGCTCCTGGCTCCAGAGGGAGCAAGGTAGCAGGGTTAAGAGTGTTTACAGTTTCGAAAGTTATGCAGGGATTTTCACATAAGAGTCCCTGATATTGGGTCATTCTAGGATTTGACAGCCAGCGATGCCCTCTTTGACCCATTAGCGTTAAGACAGAGTCTGGCACCTGCACGGTTAACTGCTGTCCTAAGGTTAATTTATTAGCTTCCCATATGAGCAAGGCTGTAGCGGCAATGGCCTTAAAGCAGGGTGGCCATCCCCGAGCTGCTGAGTCCAGCTGCTTAGATAGGTAGGCTACTGGGTGGTTCCATGAACCTAGAATCTGAGTTAAGACCCCCATAGCCGTTCCCTTTTGCTTATGAACATACAGGAAGAAGGGTTTAGTTACGTCCAGCAGTCCTAAGGCGGAGGCCCTAACTAGAGCTGTTTGGATTGCATTAAATGCTTTTTGTGGCTCAGGTCCCCAAATGAAGGTTCCCTTCCCCTCCTTTGGTGGCTTCATATAGCGATTTTGCCATCAGTGAGAAATTTGAAATCCAAATATGACAAAACCCTGCTCCCCCTAGGAACTCCCTTACTCGTCGTCAGGAGGTTGGGGTTAGAATCCTACAGAGAGCTTTCTTGCGTGCACTACCTAGCATACACTGCCCTTGGCTTATGACAAACCCCAAGTGTGTGATGCTCCTGCAACAAACCTGGGCTTTCTTTCTGTATACTTTATACCCTGCCTTCCATAGAAGGTGGAGGAGGTCTTGGGTTTCTTTGTGACAATCCTTTAAAGTGGGGGGCTGCTAAAACAAGATCATCCACGTACTGCAGTAGGACACAGTCTTTATTTGGTGGGGTGTAGGCATTAAGGTCAGATGCTAGGGTCTCACTGAAGATCGTGGGGGAATTCTTGAACCTGTGGGGAAGCCTGGTCCTAGTAAGTTGGAAACTTCCCCATGGAAAAGCAAATAGGGGTTGACTGACTGGTGCGAGGCGAAGGCAAAAGGCGGCATCTTTTAGTCTAAAACAGTGAACCACACTGCATTTGGAGGGGATCAGTGAGAGTAGAGTGTATGGCTTTGGTACTACTGGGTGAATAGTTACTGTAGCCTGGTTTATAGCTTGTAAGTCCTGTACTGGCCTGTAATCATGGGAGGTAGATATCCCATCACGGGGTAGCAGCTTTTTCACTGGTAAGAGCGCAGTAAAGGTGACTGACATGGCACCATAATGTTGTGTTTTCTGAGCCATTCTCAATGCTTTTCTATGCCTAGGATAGCTTCTTGGGGTATAGGGTACTGGCACAGCTAGACTGGGGTGGCTCCTGTTTTTAGTTCTACTGCCACTGGAGCATGGTTTATGGCTGGCCCAGGTGGATTATTTTCAGCCCATACTTCTGGAAATCCACTAATTGGCCCTGACAATATGACTTCCTCCACCGGCCCTTATGGGTCCTTCCATATCCTTAGCAAATAGCCGCCAGTCTTCAGCTTGTGGTGCTGTGAGGGTTAATACCATAGCTCTTAAAATCTACAGTCAGGTTCCCCTGTGGCTTAAAGGAATCTGCACTTGCAACTTCTGAAGCAAATCCCTTCCTAACAAAGGGACAGTGTAGCCAGGGAGATACAGGATTTCATCTGGACCTCCGGCCCTCCAATAACACATTTTTTTGACTGGCAGAAGAGTCTTTTTTCTGATACTCCTGTGGCCCCAACCATGATGGTATAAATTTTAGACAGAGGCCCCACCAGTTTTGTCACCATTAAATGCTCAGTACCTGTGTCTACCATAAAATCTATTTGTTGTTCCCCTACCCTTAGGCTCCTGGGGACCTGATCATAGGCTCCTGGGGACCTAGAGAAATGGAGCCCAGTCTGTTTCAGTCCTCATAGCTGTCTACCCCAGCCAGGCCAATTAAGCCTGTATCCTGATTATTTGGGGCCTTCTGGCTTGCCGCTGCTGGTCTCGGTATTGCATGGGGTCAAAACCGGTGGCTGTACGACTACTCTCTCTAGGCATTCATCTTTCCACTGTCCTTTCTTCTTGTGCACCGCACATCGATCTCTCTCTAATCGGGGCCAAGTTTCAGACTCCAGCCTGACTACCTCTTCCACGCCCTCTTCCACATCCTCTTCTTCCACCAGCTCCTCTCTCAACTAAGGCAGCTGCTAACAAGTCTGCGTTTTCTTTTACCTTGTACCTTGCCTTTCTTTCAGCCTCTTCCTCTCTACTGTAAAACACCGTTGTAGTCACCTGTATGAGTTTGGTAGCATTCTTGCCCTCAAATCTTTCCAGCTTCTGTAGCTTCCGCCTCATGTTTCCTTGTGCCTGGCTGATGAAAACCACATTCATCATACATTGGTTGGTAGGGGCGTTGGGTCGAATGGAAACTTCCCCATTGAAAAGCAAATAAGGGTTGACTGGTTGGTGTGAGGTGAAGACAAAAGAAGCCATCTTTTAAGTCTAAAACAGTGAACCACACAGCATTGGAGGGGACAGTGAGAGTGGAGTGTATGGGTTTGGTACTACTGGGTGAACAGTTACTGTAGCCCGGTCTATAGCTAATAAGTGCTGTACTGGCCTGTAATCATGGGAAGTAGATATCCCATCGTTGGGTAGTGACTTTTTCACCAGTAAGAGCAGAGTATTCCAAGGTGACTGATGTGGCACCAGAATGCCGTGTTTTCTGAGCCATTCCAGATGCTTTTCTGTGCCTTGGAAGCCAGTATGCTTCACAGAGCCTCTCATAAAATTTACTTGGGCTTTCCTCAGGTTTTTGGCGGACCTCTGAGACTTTCCCTATATATTACCTTCTTTTCGCCTGCCTTTATCCCATTTAAAAGTGCAGCCCTACATGTTTGTAAGTTTTACAGCCCCTCCCCTTCACTTGGGTCCCACTTAGGGACAATCTGAGGGAACTGCTGCACTGCAAATTGCAGGGCATCATTAGTGCCTGCTGGTGCATTATTTTCTAACAATCGGAGAGCTGCTTGGTTTATTCTCCCGCGCTCTTCTGGATTAAACAACGTTAACGGCAGTTCCAGGCAATTTGGCCAATTAGCGTTATGAGTAGCAAAGAGGGACTCTATCAGATCAATGAGCACTTGGGGCTTCTCCGTGAAGGAGGGAGTGTGTTGTTTCCAATTCAGAAGGTCAGTAACGGAAAAGGGCTGATGGATAAAGATTCTTTGCCCACCACGAATCTGCCCCTGCTCATCTAGTTAGGCTGGTACCCATGTTTCACAGAGAGGCATCTGTAAAGCTCGAGTGCGGCCAGATTGGAGATGACTGGCCACATCACTCTCTTTTTCTTTCTCTCTTCTTTCCTTATGAGGGAGAGATGTTGAGCTCTCGCTCCCCTCTGAATCTGACTCTACTTGAGCCCCTGCATCTAGGCCTGGTACAGCATGAGCTCCTGCTCCTTGCTCTTCCCCTAGCCTCAGGTGTACTAGGGATGGGTATATTGGAGTGTAAGGGGATGGAACTTCTCTTTCTTCAGGGGGAGCCTATAAAATCGGTTTCTCTGGTGCCTCTTGCCCTTTCTTTTCTTCCCTTGCGGGCTTGGGGTCTGTAGGTCTCTTGGCCTCCTTAGGCCCTGCCCATGCCACTAAGGCTGTACAGAAGGTGGCTAGGCAAGGTTGCAACCAGTTAGGGGTGTGTCTGGGCTACATTTAACCATGAATCAATATATGGAAACTGATCTGGATGCCCTGGCTGTCTTCAGGCTCTGGTTACCACCCTAAACACTTGGCCAATGGTTTTTTTGGTCTATGGTTCCTTCAGCTGGCCATCCAAACCCAAAGAAAGGCCACTTTAAGTCACGCAAGGTCCTTAACTTCTGAGGGTGTAAGGGGGGTGGGGAGGGGGCATCTGAAAGACACTCCCAGCTTCCTCCTAGCTGGAAGAGGTTCTTGGCCCTGGAGGTGCAGTGAGTTTACCGTTGGAATAAATATTGTGGACCCAAAGAGTTTTGTGGAAGAGTGATTTATTAGAGAGAGAGAGAGAGAGAGAGAGAGAGGAGAGAAAGGCAGCTCCCACACTGCAATGGGGGATCCAGAGAAAGAATCCCTATAGGGAGGGAGCAGCGAGATTTTAACCGTTGAGTTATTCCATCCCATTCATGTTCTCGTCCAATGAGAGGAGTTCTTTCAAACTTCCTCTGGCGTGATTGATCTTTGACTCTGATACCGGATTGGCTACTTTGTCCACAACAGCGCCCCCTCCTCCCAGAGCTTTTGGTAGGCTTTTTGGACCTAGGAGCCCACTTGGATTTCTCTACCTAGCCCGAGCGTGGGAAACCCAGACAAAGCACTTTACCTTCCGGATGGAGGCGTGGAGCCGGGAAACTCCTGCCTTTGAAACCATGCCCCTTGCGGACCTGGGAAGAGGTTTTCTTTACCACAGTCCCTCAAGGGGACAGTTTAACTCCATAGTCTCCTGGGAAGCCTTTCTTAAAGTTCTTTAACATGCACTCTAGTGGTGTAGGTTTTGACTCTCCCTGCCATTCTGCCACACGACGCGCACTCTCACAGGCTTTCACCTCGGACTGATTGCTGTCTCCTCTTGCGGGAGTTTTCAGACGGCCGCTTAGCTAGGAGAGTACCTTGTTCCCGCCACGGTCAGCTGCAACTGCGTCCTGTCAGCCCTGTAGGATTAGCTCCTAATAGATTAGCCCTCACTCTCTTCGGAGCACGCAATCCACCTAAGGGGCCTGCACCTCTGCACCCGCGTTGGCGCCTCCCGGAACCGTCTCTTTCACACACTTCCACACTCCTCCCCGCTTTCCCATTTTCCTCTACAAACTGTCTTAATAAGTCACCCATGTTCTGTGTGCCGGTGAGGATGTGAGTTTCATCCAAACCAGCCAGCCACTCTCACTTCCCCCAGCCTTTCTGGGTTGGATTAATAGTCACTCCTCAGGAATTGATCAGACTCTCCTTCCACCCTCTTGGGGCGGGCTTTTCTTTCTTTTCCTCTTTTTCTTTTTCTTTTGGGCTGTAAATGCCTTACCATAATTCCTGAAGTACGTTGGTCCTGGAGCTCATCCTGCAGCCCCTTCGAAGGTTCCAATGCACTGTCTGTGAGTGGGTGCTGAGGGGTGGGAGAGCTGGCCTCCTATCGGGCTAAAGTTCTCCCGGTGGTGCCTAGGGTTGTGGGTCCCCCCCCCACTCCGGTCTGGGGCCTTGGTCCCACAGGCAAAGGAGACAGTAAGACTGCCATCTCCAGTTCCTGTTCAGGCACCAGAAAATGTAGCAGGAAATCTAAGATGTGGAGAGACTGATGGGGTTGCAGGCGGATTTTATTTAACATGATCACGGGCTCAGTGGAATCGCTTCCTAATTCTGAGCAAAGCACAAAGAAAATGGGGTGCCTTTATGTGACTACTTGGTACAGGATGACGAAGCAGGAGGCGGGTTTACAGAAGCAAGAACAAAGAGAAATTAATTAACTTGTGGCATGTCTTGTGATGTACTTTACATTTGAATGGTAACATCTTGAGAAACACATTCCACAGCTTGAGTTTATTTGCTTTGTGACCTTGCAGCTGGTCAGCAAGAAAAACAGGAATTTCTAGATGCCTGGGAACTTTGCTAAGAATGTAGGGAGGATAGATAAGGTTAAATGGTTTCTAGAGCTGGGGAAGTATTATATTAAACAGCACACAACACAGCAAAATTTATTATATAGCAACTACAAATTGCAAGGTTTTTACTTTTATTGCTATTATTTAATTCCCTTCTTCAGTCCCAGCTATGAGGGAGGCTGAAGCAGGAGAATCACTTGAACCCAGGAAGCGGAGGTTGCAGTGAGTCAAGATTGTGCCACTGAACTCCATCCTGGGCCACAGAGTGAGACTCTGTCTCAAAAGAAAAAAAAAAAAAGAAATGTGTTGCCTTTATCCTTTGGGATCATGTGACACCAGTGCCTGTTTGGGACATTACCACATATCTTGAAGTTAGGAAGATCTAAGGTCAACTGAATCACTTACTTCTCCACCCAGAATGGCCCTCTTCTCTTTGCCCCCAGTTGTCTGTAGGCCATGAAACAGAGCTTCTATTAGGCCAGGTCTAAGCAAATCATGCTTACAAAGGAAGATGGAAGAGGTGATCTGCTTCTTTTGCAACATGTAGGATTGGTGGGGACTACAGGCAATGTAGACGTTTTTAGCACTGGTCATTCTTAGGAAGGGGCACACACATTGAGTACAGGAGGAGGAAGACCATGTGTCAGGGAATTCTGATCTAACAGGATGACTGCTTAAGGTGACTATATAAACCCAATCATAATGCTATGCCTCCTTTGAGGCCTTCTCAATCTTGTAATCAGATGAGAAGTTATTCTTTTTATTGAAATTGTATCAGCTATCCTCCAGATTCTAGGCTAGTTTTATAGTTGTTGTTTTTTTAAACATTTAAATTTATTTTTTTTTTAGAGACTCGCTATGTTGCCCAGGGTGATCTCAAACTCCTGGACTTAAGTGATCCCCCTCCCCCAGCCTCCAAAGTGCTGGATTACAGACATGAGCCACCCTGCCTAGCCCTTGTCATTGTATAGTTTAGTTTAGGTTTTTGCTTGTATACTGTGTGTCTGTTTCTTGGAGATGGAAGGATAAGAGTCATTAGTTTCCCAAGTCTGAGCAGTGTGATCGCGGTATTGACTAGAGTGGGCTACAGTATTATATTAATACTTCAGATACTCTTTGAATATTATCACTGTATTTATGACTTTATCTTTAGATGACTCTTCCCTTTTGTTAACAGTTGGTTTGACAGATGCAACTTGAGTTTGGATAAAAGTTTTACATGCTATGGTAGGCAGATTTCTAAGATAGATCCCTTTGATTCCCCGCCTCCCAGAATTTACGTCTTGTGTAATCCCCTCCTCCTGAGTGGAGATTAGACCAAGTAACTTGCTTTTAACAAGTCAGGTGTGGCAAAAGTGATAGACTGTCACTTCTATGATTAGGTGACAAAAGTGACTTCCATCTTGCTCTCACTCAACTCTCTGTCATTCTCTTTCACTCTTGCTTGCTTTTGCTAATGAAGCAGCCACCATGATATGAAGCTGCCCTAAGGAGAAGTCCATGTGGCAAGGGACTGAGGGTGGCCTCCAGGCAATAGGTAGCATTGAACTGACACCCCCAGTCCAATCGCCCACGAGAAACTGAATCCTACCCACAACCGAATGAGCAAACTTAGAAGAGCTTCTTTCCCTCGTTGAGCCTTGAGATGACTGCAGTTCCAGCCCACACCTTGATTGCAGCCTTGTAGGGAATTTTTTGCTGGACTACCAGCTAATCTGGGCCCAGATTCCTCACCCACAGTTACCGTGGGATAATAGATGTTTGTTGTGTTAAGCCACTAAATTTTGGTGTGATTTGTTAGGCAGTGAAAGGTAACCAATGCACATGCTAATATTTTAGCTACCACATTTGGAAGCTTGCATTGGTCATGAGTCCATTTCTAATGATTTAGTTTCTTTGCTTTGAGAGCAGAATATAAATATAGTGAGACTGTATTCATTTCCCAAGAAGGTACAGAGAAACAAGAAGCTGGTGTTGACAGGGGAGACTGGGAGGACAGACGTTTGTTTGTAATAAGATGGAATATCTCTAACTTTCAACCTGTCATTTTCCTTTTCCAGTGTTGGAAAGAAAAGTTTTGAAGTCAGAGACTCTTCTATGTGTACTGCAAAAGATGGCAGGCTTAGACTTATTTTTATCTTAAAATAATTTTTACAAATGTATCTGTACCCTCTGTTTATTAGAGCATTAGAAACAATTTGGAAAGGAGGAAAGAGGGAAATTTGAAGGAAGATTGAACCTAAAGAGGTTCAAGTGGCATCTCACCCAAACGTGCTGAGAATGACTCTGCAAATCATCTCACCCTCCCCTGTAAATGAACATCCTTGCCTCCAAAACAGGAAAGCAGAGCCTTGTACCATTTCCCACATGTGCTCTGCAAATGAATACACCAGGTAGTGCTTAGTGATCAATGAAGTCAGGCAGATGGGGTGTGGTTGCCTTGCATGCACTGTGTCCTGGATATGGGCATCAAGGAAGGGCTTGATAACAATGAGAAGGAAGAACAATAGGATTGAGGAAGTGGAGATGACACTTCCTCTTCTTTCGAAAGAGCTTTACTCTCTGATCAGCTTCAAATGTTAGTTCTGTGTTGACGGGGCCTCCAGAGCTGAGGCTGCTTTGAGTAGAATCCTCAAGCTTGGCCTCAGAGTACTATGAGTCTTCAGATTCCAGGAATAAAGAGACCAGCCTTGGATTTACTCTCTTCATATTGCATGTAAGTAACATCATTTTTTGGCTGATGTGTGAGAGGTAATTGCTTGACATATCAAGATGGCAAAGCAATGGATACCCTAGCACTCTCCTTAGAGTAGTGAGGTAGGAAGTGTGGCTTTGGGGATATGATATTCGCTCAACTCTCTGTAATCTGGGAAACCAGGTGCTAAAGATTCTCTAATTCTGTGAAAGTTTTGGAGGAGGAGAGAGGTGTGTACTCTCTCTGCTTTTCTTTTTCTTAAATGGGTGTTGTCTTGATAGGTGTTTGGACTGCAGACCACGGGTTTGATTTAGAAAAGCACGATTCAGCATGTGTTTGGGTCCTGAGGAGTTCATTTGGAGAAGCACTCTGTGGCCACCCTCTTTTGAGAAAGTGTGTTCTTTGTGGGGGAGTTTGCTTTGCATGGAGGCAGCTGGAGGGGATTTTACACTTTGATGAAGGTCTCAGGCTCAACAAAATATCTCTGGTATGAAAACAAAAGCTAGGTGTTGTTGGTTCAGAGGCTTTTAGTAAGGGTGTCTGGGGCACTTGATTTTTCTTTGCTGGGGTGTATGTGAAAGAATTTAATTATAGGAGTCAGAGTTATAACCCACTGAAGCATCTTTGACTACAGCAGTGACTTTATTAGTCTTGAGTGGCCCATGTGTTCCTAGTGCTGTCCTTGACATTGTATAGTAGTAGTACATAAAGTCTAATTTCTATCCAGTTATTTATTTTATGTAGAAAATAGAAACAGAGGGCCGAGCATGATGGCTCACGCCTGTAATCCAAGTACTTCGGGTGACCAAGGTGAGAGGATCACTTGAGGTCAGGAGTTTGAGACCAGCCTGGGGGCAACATAATAAGACCTCATCTCCATGGGGAGAAAAAAAGAAAAAGAAAATAGAAATAGAAGGCTGGGCACGGTGGCTCAGCCTGTAATCCCAGCACTTTGGGAGGCTGAGGCAGGTAGATCACCTGAGGTCAGGAGTTTGAGACCAGCCTGGCCAACGTGGTGAAACCCTGTCTCTACTAAAATTACAAAAATTAGCATGTGTCTGTATCCCAGCTACTCGGGAGGCTGAGGCAGGAGAATTGCTTGAACCTGGGAAGCAGAGGTTGTAGTGAGTCGAGATCACGTCACTGCATTCCAGCCTGGGTGACAGAGCACGACTCTGTCTCAAAAAAACAAACGAACAAACAAAAATGAAAAAGAAAATAGAAACAAAGAACACACACTTTTTTCTGCTCACATCATGCAAGCAAGAAGGAAATGGGTATAAGTTTGTGTATGTGTTGATGAACTCATTCTTTAATTTACCTTTTAATTTCCTTCCATTCCTCTCTTTATAAATCAAGTGTCTTTTCTGGAGTGGGTCGATGCATGAACTATTTCAGGCAAACTGTGTTAAGCAAATATACATCATCAGAGTATGGAAATAGGAAGTTCTTTCCTGCGGTAGCTTGCTGTGGCAATAAGAGATAAGAAATTACTTCATGACTATTGCCTGAGACTTTCCTTTTGACTCGTGTATCCTTTTGAACAGCTCACTTCTGCTTTCCATCCAGCTTGGAGGCTCTGCAGTGGGAGCTCATCATTGAAGTCCAGGTTGACAATTTGCAAGTAGGTCTAACGGGGTGTATGTGTGTGTGTGTGTGTGTGTGTGTGAAGAAAAATCCTAAAAAACAAGCTTTTCAGTCCTCAAGAGAATCCTGCAAATGGAGTGGTTACTTGTGCTCCCAAGTGCTCAGAACAGTGCCTGATCTCGGGAATATTTGTTGAATGAATGAATAACTGGGATAATTCATAAAATGAATGTGATAGGAAAGCCATTGCTTTATCTCTGTTGCTCAGGCACTTTAAAAAGTGAAGATAAGGGCTGGACGTGGTGGCTCACATCTGTAATCCCAGCACTTTGGAAGGTCAAGATGGGCAGATCACAAAATCAGGGGTTCGAGACGAGCCTGACCAACATGGTGAAACCCCTTTCTACCAAAAGTACAAAAATTATCCGAATGTGGTAGCACATGCCTGTAATCCCAGCTACTCTGGAGGCTGAGGCAGGAGAATCGCTTGAACCTGAGAGGTGGAGGTTGCAGTGAGCTGAGATTGTGCCATTGCATTCCAGCCTTGGTGACAGAGTGAGACTCTGTCTCAAAAACAAAAAAAAAAAAAGTGAAGGTTAGAAAAGGTCAGAGTGAAGCAAGAAAGGAGAATATGAAGGTGTGGAATAAAGAAAGGGTGTGTAGAACAGAGATCAGAAAGAATTTCTAGGTCAGGAAAGTGAAAGGGGTGGCAATACATGGCGGTAGAGGTGGAGGTGGAGGTGGAGGTGAAGGGGGTGGTGTTGGAAGTGGTTGTGGTAGAGGAGGTGATGGTGGAAGTGACAGTGGAGATGGTAGAGGTGGTTGTGGAGGCAGTGGTGGAGGTGGTAATGGAGATGGTAGGAATGGTGGATGGAGTGGCAGAAGTGATGGTGAAAGTGATGATGGAGATGGTGGAGGTGGTGGTGGAGATGGTGGTTGGAGGTGACGGTGGAGGTGATAATGGTGATGGCAGACATGGTGGAGGTGGTTGAGGAGGTGATGGTACAGATGGTGGAGATGGTGGTTGGAGGTGAGGGTGGTAGAGGTGATGGTGGAGGTAATCATGGGAAGGTCAATGTAATTTGGCCAAAAGAAAACACAGTTTGGGGGTCAGACATATCTGTTTAAACTCTCTGTCTCTCAACCTATAAAGTGGTGACTATAACATACTGACTTTTTGGGTGGTTCTGTGAGGGTTAAAAATATGATTGCAGACTGAGGCAGCAGCTGGCCAGGTGAGGAGGGTGGTCACCAGCTCGGCGTGGGTGGGGCGGGGGTAAAAAAAAAAAGATTGCATTAAATGGCACTTATCAATATCAGTTTTCAAGTTGCCACAGCGACACTGAAAAATTAAATCCCTTTTATCTTTTCTTCTTTATGCTTTGTGACATTTTCTAAATTTTGTAAAATAAAAGTGATTTTTTAAAAGAATCATTAATTTAAAATAAAATTATAAGCTTAGTTATCAGAATGGTTAAACTCATGGTGGTATATAAGGAAATTTCATCAATAAAATAATATTCCTAGAAATATTCTCATGATGTAATGCTAAGTCAAAAAGGCAGGAAGATAACTTATTCAACTATGTAAAAATACTGCAGAGAAGCAAGATTTGGGTGAAATGCATTAAAATGTTAATATATGAATAGTAGGTTTATTGCTCAGGGTTTTTCTTTGTACTTTGTACTCTATATTTTGTCCCCAGATTTTTCATTAGTGAAACATACCTGAATTATTTTAATGATTGAAAATAAAACAAATGTTGAAAAAAAAAATAGGCTGGGTGTGGTGGCTCACACCTGTAACCTCAGTGCTTTGGGAGGCTGAGGCAGGCAGATCACCTGAGGTTAGGAGTTCAAAACCAGCCTGGCCAACATGGCAAAACCCTGTCTCTATTAAAAATACAAAAATTAGCTGGGTGTGGTGGCAGGCGCCTGTAATCCCAGCTATTCCAGAGGCTGGGGCATGAGAATCACTTGAATCTGGGAAGCGGAGGTTGCAGTGAGCTGAGATCATGCCATTGCACTCCAGCCTGGGCAACATTGAGTGAGACACCATCTCAAAAAAAAAAAGAAAGAAAGAAAGAAAGAAAAAGAAAAATGAAAAAAAATTTAACCCTCCTTAAATCTTCCACCAACAGGACAATAAAAGCACTGTTTTAGTCATAGTGTGCTAAAGTTTATGGTTCATTGCAGCCTAAGAAATGACACTTAAAATTTATGTTATTGGCCGGGCGTGGTGGCTCATGCCTGTAATCCTAACACTTTGGGAGGCCAAGGAGGGTGGATCACCTAAGGTCAGGAGTTTGAGACCAGCCTGACCAACATGGTGAAACTCTGTCTCTACTAAAAATACAAAAATTAGCCAGATGTGGTGGCACATGCCTGTAATCCCAGTACTCAGGAAGCTGAGGCAGGAGAATCGCTTTAACCCGGGAGTTGGTGGTTGCAGTGAGTTGAGATCGAGCCATGGCACTCCAGCCTAGGTGACAGAGAAAGATTCCATCTCAAAAAAAATAAATAAATAAAAGGAAAAAGAAAGTTTATGTTATTTAGTCTTTGTAGGCGAATCACCTTTAAAAGTAAGACTGGGGCAGAATCATGTGTCAACTCTGAAGTAAGAAAAAGGAAACATGGTCCCACTGGGTCTTGCTGGTCTGATTAATTCCTAGAATGACATGAAAATGGGTTATTTTCTCTGGATGATTTAAAATTGCGTCTAAACCTGAGTTCGATGACTTCCTAGCAAATTCAATAGTCAATTCATCAGTTATTCCTTCTAAGCTAAATTTAGATTTCCCAGTATGAGAGTAATTCATTTTTTAGAGAATTTGCCATATCTCTATCATCTTGGTATGCATGGGGAGAGGTCATGAAAACATTTTTGTAGAGTCACACATTATTTTGTACAGTCAATAATTATTATTCCTGTTGTTAGAATCTTGGCCCTGCCCCCTCACAGTGCCAGCAGGTCACCATGGAGTCCCTTGTCAGAGACTTAACCAAAATAAAATATTTTGGCTTGTAGGTATTGAAAAGGATCTTCTGTCTTTGTCTTAGAATCAATCTTCGTCTTAGAAAGGAGAGATAGTTGGCAGCCAAAGAGACAGAGGGCTGAACAAATGTGAGCAAAGACAGGCCTCCCAGACTGAGACAAGGATTGACATAGAAGTAGCTGAAAAGGGAAAAGTGAGCCAGCTTACACTCACCCCAAAATTTCTAGGATGTGGATGAGTCTTTCAAAGGAAGTCTGAATAAAAAGTGACTAGATTATCAAGGAAAACTAGTTCAAGTTAGAAATGAAAGAATTAATCAAACAAACAAACAAAAACCCAGCGTGCAATAGGCATTGAAATAGAAATAGCAGCATGATGGGATTCCCAACAGAGTCTGTAGCATCTTCTTAATATTTCACATGTGGAGTGCTGAATAAAAACCAGTGATATTACTGAGCACTTGCTAGGTTCCAGCACTGTGATCTGAACTTTTATTTTTACCTTTTACTTTACATTTACATTTAGTTACATTTACGTTTATGATTTCTTTTCTTTTTTTTCTTCAATTTTTATTTTAAGTTCCAGGGTACATGTGCAGGATGTGCAGGTTTGTTACATAGGTAAATGTGCGCCATGGGGGTTTGCTGCATAGATCAACCTATCACCTAAGAATTCAGCCCAGCATCCATTAGCTATTCTTCCCGATGATCTCTCTCTCCCCGCCACCCCCACAGGCCTCAGTTTGTGATGTTCCCCTCCCTGTGTCCATGTGTTTTCATTGTTCAGCTCCCACTTGTAAGTGAGAACATGCGGTATTTGGTTTTCCTGTTCCTGTGTTAGTTTGCTGAGGATAATGGCTTCCAGCTCTATCCATGTCCCTGCAAAGGGCATCATCTCGTTCCTTGTTATGCTATTTCAGCCACTTCTCAAAATAGTTCTGGGAAATAGTACTATTGTTATCTCCATGAAACTGAAGCTTAGAGAGGTGAAGTGCCCTGCCTCAAACCACCACAATCATCAGGGGAGAGGGATTCAAACCCAGAGCTTTGTGTCTCTGAGCCTGTGGTCTAACTGGCATTCTATACATTACATTGTTTTCATGTATGTTAAAGTTTTTGTTATAGAAATAGTGATTTGAGAACAAGAATTAGGAGATGAAGGGGCGAGTTTGAGCAGAGCACATTTGCTCTACTTTGAAATCGCCCAAGTGAAATTCTTTTCTACTTCCTTAGTGAGGAGCACTGGAAAGGAATTGTTCTCTTTTCCAGGGAACTGTCTGTGCCTTGACATGATTGCACATCCATGGTTGTCTTCTTAGGCAGTCAGGTGATAGCATGTAGGAAGTGCTTCCAGCCAGCAGGGAACAAAAGGGGCCTGGGGGGACCTTAGAACCATCCCTGGGTAGTTTACAACCACAGTCGAGATATGTGACTGTTCTGTCACCACAAGGATCCCTCATGCTGCTCTTTCACAACAATACCCAATCTAATTTAAAAACATCCAATTTCCATTTTGAGTATGATTAGACCCATATTGATGGGGATTTCTATTATGCTTAGCTTATTTGTGGAAACACCACAGATCGAAAGATTAGGAGACTTGAGTGTCCTGCCTGTGGTGTATCATAGTTTTGTGCTACAAGCAAGCATTTAAATTCTCCATGCTTGAATTTTCTCATCTATAAAAGCTGAGATAAAAATACTGAACCAGACCAGGTTTGGTGGCTGATGCCTGTAATCCTAGCACTTCGGGAAGCCGAGGTGGGAGGATCGCTTGAGGCCAAGAGTCAAAGACCAGGCTGGGCAATATAGTAAGATCCCATCTCTACAAAAATAAAAAATGTGGCCAGGTGTGGTGATGTGTGCCTGTAGTCCCAGCTACTCAGGAGACTGAGGCAGAAGGGTCTCTTGAGCCTAGGAATTTGAAGCTGCAGTGAGCTATAATTGTGCCACTGCTGTACAGCCTGGGCAACAGAGTGAAAAAAACAGAAAACTAACCAATTGCTTTGATGTATGGGCCAAATGAAAGTAAGTGTATATACTTAAAAGAAAACAAAAATAGTATAAACCAACGGAGCCCTTCTGGGAAACTAATACAGAAGGTAAGGAATGAAAGTAATTTTAAGTGCTAGTAATAAACACATCCATATTGCTGACAATCACTTCTAGGGACCAAATTGAACTTGACTCATTTCTGTGAAGTTAACTTGTGGCATTGGGCCTCAAACAGTGGAGTCACTTTATCATTGAATGGGAGTGAATAAAAACACTACACAACGAGACATTTGCAAAATGAAAATCAGGCTATTGTGAAATCTATAAAAGGGCTTCCTTTCATAAATGGAGTCTAGATAGTGATCCCAAATTATTATGACAGTTTGGTTACTTGCTAGATATGGAACATTAGTGTCTATTGGGTGGGGGGTTGGGGGGGGAGATAATTACTTACCTCAGTTTATATTGAAAGAGAACTTCAAATATTCCGAATAGGAAAATGATGCAATGTGATGGAACTTTGATCCAAATGGAATCTAAGGCTGCAATCTAGGTGTACAGCAAGTGAAAACTTCTCAATAAATGGATGTTAGATTATTTTAATGGTTCATCTATAATCGTTGATCACTTTGATCCATAAATTTAGTCTGGTACCGGCATAAGTACTTTAATGACAGCATAAATAGCCAGAATTTCAAGCATATTCTTGAGTTTCTTTGCAAAATAAGAATCTCTTAAATCCCCTTTTAAGCAGAATTTGAATTACTCTAATTCCTATTACATGATTATCCCTAGCAGGACAGCATTCTTTTAAGAGGTAAACATCATTATAGGAAGCTAATTCATTTAATCTGGGAAAAACTAAAAATATCTTTTTTCTCCTTCTCTTAATTGATCCATATTTAATTTGCTTTAGACTTGTTAATTTTATATCATCTTTTTCTAAATATGCAATAGAAATCTGTGACTGGATAGACTTTTTTCAAATTTGGACAGGATAGAAGTTCTTTTTTCCTGACTATTGTGAAGGAAACTGCATTCTTAGTAGTTTTATGCACTATCTCTAATGCCAGAGAGGAACAGAACATTGAACTACTTATAGGCAAATGTACATATACTAACAGAGAATGAACCTTAGTCTAAAACAGGAAAATAGTTCAGGCACAGTGGCTCATGCGTGTAATCCCAGCACTTTAAGAGGCTGAGGTGTGGGGATCACTTTGAAGTCAGGAATTTGATCCAGCACTTTTGGAGGCTGAGGTGGGAAGATCACTTGAGCTCAGGAGTTTGAGATCAGCCCAAGCAACATATAGCAAGACCTCATCTGTACAAAAAAAAAAAAAAAAAAAAAAAAAAAAAAATTAGCTGAGTATGGAAGAGAGTGCCTGTAGTCCCAGCTACTTGGGAGGTGGAGGCAGGAGGATCACTTGAGTCTGGGAGATTGAGGTTGCAGTAATGAATGATCACACCACAGCATTCCTGCCAGGGTGACAGAGAGTGACCCTGTCTCGAAAAAAAAAAAAAAAAAACATAAAATAGAAAAATACAAACCTCTGAGAAAGGAAAAAAGAGGAACCAACTCAAAACACTTCCCAGGAGCCTTAATTTAATATTTTTCATTCCTATAGAATATAATTCTGTGTAAAGTGTCACAGCTTATCCAAAGATGAGCTGCACTTATACAAAGTTGTGTTTTAAGGAGAAAAACCTTTAATTATTTGAAAAACTAAGCCATACGTTTTAGGCTACTTGTTTATGATTATTCTGTTTGGATAGCTCAGACCACAGCACACTATTGGGTAAATCTGTAATAGTTTTATGGGCTGATGAGAATATATATAATCTCATCAATTTCTTGAACCTACTTGAAGATTCTGCTATTCTAGCAAAATTAAATGGTTGCAGCAGGAACATTGCATTTATTCACTGGGAGTACAAGCCATTTGTAACAACTTTGTTCTTTCCACCAATTAAAAGCCTGAAGCAAATGATATTAAAGGCCTTATTTTCTGGTTCCTTGCTAAGCTACAAATCCCAACTCTTTTCCATTCTGACAAACAATAGTCAAAGATTTGTTCTTACTAGTGATTGTGACTGCTAACCATATAACATGATCAGGACCCACTTATGAATATTCACCATTCACCAAATACTTATTGAGTACCTAATGTTTTCCACGTAACGTGCCAGGTATTTCATTACAATTAAATGGACAAGATCACTTTTGAAATTCCCCTGGAATCATGTGAATTAGTATCGTCTCTTGGTTAGACTCAGTTATAGCCAGTCTATCAAAGAGAAGCGTCCGAACTTGAACTCTCTTGGTCAAATATGGTCACAGTTTCCAGCTAGAGCTGGTTTTTCACTCTGGAACACAGCTACCAGTGTTTTCTGCACTTGGATTTTCAACTTGATTAATCAACAAGAGCAGCTTTTGCGTAGGTAATGGAGACTTGAGGGAGGGACTGTTGAGCAAGGTTTGAGCCTGGCACTTGAGTACTATTTAGTTCTATTTTGTGAACACTCACAAACATTCCAAAGTTATGTACAAATTGGTTGCCTTGAGAGGAACGCTGGAGTCCCAGATATTCTGAGCTGAGAAGCCAGCATGGGGAGAGAGACACCAAATCACCAAAACACAGTAAGTGGGCTGAGTAGTGAAGACTCAGCAACTCCTGATTGCCTTGAAGTGACTTTGCTTTCAATCTGGCATTAGGGGTAGTCACAGGGTCCTAGTAGCTTCTGTCGTGCATTGCATGCTCCTTGTGTTCTGTGCATTGGGAGCAAGTTAGGAAGCGATCCTCCCATCAATCTGAATGGACTTCAGGCACTGAGTACCAAACCACCCCTGCTTTAAACAAGCTCATGTTTCTTATCATTGCGGAGGTGGCCTTTTGCCAATGGATGGATGCTCCTGGGCCATGAAACGTTCTAGGAAATGCTTGGGACTCTCTAGGCCATAGGAGACACTGAGGTGAGCCTTACAGCAAGGCAGAAAAATAGAGTCCCACAGGACCCCTTGTTTCTATAGGTTGGTACAAAAGTAGTTTTTAGTGGTAAAACCTGCAACTACTTTTGCACCAACCTAATAATTGCAGCTCCTCCAACAGGCCACACAGGGCTTCCCCAGCCCCAGTGGCTGTGTGACAAAGGGCAGTAACACGTACTGTCCTCTTGCTGTCTGCAAGGGATGGCGTAAAGGCTTTATATTCATGATCTAATTTTTAAATCAAATAGCTCTAAGAGGTGCTGTTATTAACTAGGTCCCTTTTTCTGATGAGAAAACACAGGTTCAGAGAACTTCAAACCTGGCTTCAAACCTATTTCCTTATAGGAATATAAGGAAATAGATTCCTTATAGGAATATGTGTGTGTGTGTCTGTGTGTGTGTGTGTGTGTGTGTGTATATATACTTTTTTTTTTTTGACTCAGAAAGTTTACCTCTGAGAACTGTCTTCCACAGAAATCAACTTATAGGTAATTTACAAAGTTCTATTACTAAAGAAAATCAAACCTTATTACAAAGGTAAAATTCATATTTGTGTTCTGAAGTATGTAATTACAGAATACAATAGATGCAAACTTGTAGAATTTTGAAGGGAGATTTTGTTCAGCCACAAATTAATATTCAGAAGAAATGCTATTCACATAAAAAGGCTTGGGAATCATCTTGGGAACTCAACCATATATATATGTATCTATATACATATATATACACACACACACATGTATTTCCTTATAGGAATACACACACACACACACACACACACACACACATGCCTATAAGGAAAAGAATGCTACATGCTACATAATTTCTTCTTTTTGGATAAGGTTGCTTTGTGCTCATCCACCTTTCTCTTCATTCCTGGAGCTGAGAATGTGTGGAATCCAACTCCAGTGAGGCCAGAGGAAGGTTGTTGGGGTGGATAATAATTTTAGGAGTGCTTAGCACAGATTTTCCTGAGCCTTGAGGACAATCTCATTCCCAAAGACACTTCCAGATCAAAGCTAAGGAGAGCTGGGGTTGAGGGTGACAGAGCCTTTCTTTCTACGAATTTAGATTGAAAAGGGGAAGGAAACAGATTAAAACATAGAAAGGCAGACTATTGAGAGGATGTGCTTGGATAGGGATACAGTCTGGCTCTGTGTCCCCACCCAAATCTGATCTTAAATTGTAATCCGAATTATAATCCCCATGTGTTGAGGGAGGGAACTTGTGGGAGGTGATTCGATCATGGGAGTTCTCACGAGATCTGATGGTTTTCTAAGGGGTTTTCCCCTCCTTTGCTCTGCACTTCTCTCTCATGCCGCCATGTGAAGAAGGACATGTTTGCTTCCCCCTCCACCATGATTATAAGTTTCTTGAGGCCACCACGGCCATGCAGAACTGTGAGTCAATTAAACCTCTTTCCTTTATAAATTACCAAGTCTCAGGTATTTCTTCATAGCAGCATGAGAATGGACTAACACAGATAGTCCACCCATTCGTTCTAATTATAATAAGACCAGAAAAAGTTCCTGAAAAAAGAAAAGATTAGTATATGCTAAACTAGAACAAAGGAGGGAAGAAATAATCTCTTTAGGCAAACACTTTGAATTCAACCTCTAGTAAAATTTGTTACCAACTTTCTTGCTATTTATAGCTTAAACTTTTTAAAAAATTATTTTTCCTTAGTACACATAGAATGCATTTTATTGCCAATGATACAGATAAGCAAGAAGCAGATAAATACTTTTCATGATCCTATAACTTTGAAATAATTATAATTAACATTTTGGTGTAAAATCTTCAATGTTTTTGATTTTTAAAAATATACATGTGAGGCCAGGTGCAGTGGCTCACACCTGTAATCCCAGCACTTTGGGACACTGAGGTGGGCAGATGACATGAGCTCAGGAGTTTGAGAACAGCCTGGGAAACATGGTGAAACCCTGTCTCTACCAAAAAGTATACAGAAAATTAGTCAGGTGTGGTGGTGTGTGCCTGTGGTTTCAGCTACTTGGGAGCAGAAGTGGGAAGATGGCTTGAGCCTGGGAGGTGGAGGTTGCAGTGAGATAAGATTGCACCACTACACTCCAATCTGGGTGACAGAGTGAGACACCTATCTCAAAAAAAAGTGTGTATTTACAAAAAAAAAGATAAAAGTGTACTTTAATTTATTAAAATCATATTCCTAACACATTGTATATTTTAGATATAATAACTTACCATTTAGGGGTATAGTAGCCAAAATTTTTGAATGCGTAAGTGAAGAGATTTCTTTCTTTGTGATAACTGACCATAGGAAAGCTCAGATATTCAGAATTAGCAAATACTGTGAAGAATTGACAAATCTAACAAGTTTTCAACCAAAAAATGATCAGCAGTCATGTAAAACAAAAGAAAGCAGAGGTTAATGAAAGAGCAAAAAGTGGTTGGGGCATGTTTTGGGAGGTGTCAAGCAGGTGGCAGCAGCTCTCTTTTGGAAAGTGGATTGTTCTCAATTGGCTTGCATTTATTTGCAACTTTATCTTGGTGCTCTGTGGTCCTGGAGGCTAGCAGGGCTCGGATCTCCATGTTTTTTAAGCTTGTCAGTATCATCACACATACAAAATTTTTGAGTTATCTGACTGTGAGAAAGATGTCTTAAGCCTAGAATTTCTGTTCAGTCCCCTGAGACATTCATCCCAATTCAAATATTTGTGTAAAATTTTTTCTGTATTAGGCACTGTGAAGAATACAAATATTAGAAATTAATAGTTACAACATTATTAAAACTGCTAATATTAATAGTTCTAATAAATATTAGAAAATAATAATTACTACAAATATCTTACCAATTTACAGTGACAACAAAACACGCACACGAAACATTAAACAAAAGAACTGGCTGGGCACAGTGGCTCACGCCTGTAATCCCAGCACTTTGGGAGGCTGAGGTGGGTGGATCACCTGAGGTCAGGAATTTGAGACCAGCTTTAGACAACATGGTGAAACCCTATCATCTGTACAAAAAATAAAAAAATTAGCTGGGTGTGGCAGCATACACCTGTGGTCCCAGCTACTTGGAAGGCTGAGTCGCTTGAACCCAGGAAGTGGAGATTGTGCCATTGCACACCAGCCTGGTTGACAGAGTGAGACCCTGTCTCAAAAAAGAACAAAAAAAAATGGGCCAAAGTGACACATGATTGTCATGGCGAACAGTGTAGAGGATCAGTAGGCTAAAAGTTAGAAAGAATGTGATCCAGGAGCCTGTAATAGAAGAGAAAGAAGTTGAATGACAACTTCTATTCAGAAAAAAGAGAGAAGTTTCAGGCGTGGGGAGAAGAGAGAGATGACCATGAAAGTCAGGAGGAAAAGTAGGCTCAGAGCTCTCCCCTGGCGCCATCTGTAATGGTGCTTGGTATTCGTGCTCCAGCCTATTGGGCACTCCTATAATGGGAAGAATCTTGGACCACAAGAGGGGAGATCCTTATGCCACCAGTGGTTAAATAAGTGAACATGGGGTCCTTTTCTTCATGTCTTAGTTTCTCCATGTCTTAGTTTCTCCATTTGTGAAATGGGTAGCTTCATATCTTTACATGCCCCAAAGTCATTGGGGTCTCCATGAGATAATGTGTGTGAATGAGATTTTTCAGTTGTAAAATGAGATGTAAGTATCTTTGATGATAATGCTTTACTGGATATACAGACAGAAGAAAAGCACAAAACCAGGGCACGAAAGGACAGTGAAGTAGTCATGATATGGATCTGGCTCCTATGAGTGGAGGAACACCAGGGCTCTTGTCTCACGTGGATTAGATAAAATGACACGGACACACGTGCAGTGGTTTCAAGGAGTGGAGAGTTTAATAGGCAAGAAAGAAAGGAGAAGAAAGAAGAAGCTCCCCTGTACAGAGACAGAAGGAGGGGGCTCCAAAGCCAAGAGAGGAGACCCTGAGTGCAGTGGACATCAGCCAGTTTTATGAAGAGGCTGAAGGAGGTGGTGTCTGATTTGCATAGGGCTCGGGGCATTGGTTTGACGAGGCATGCCATTCATGTAGCCTGCAGAAAACTGACCCTCCCACCTTAATATGCAAATGCAGGGCACCAAGATGTTCTACACACATGGGGATATGTCGGGGTGGCCATGCTGCCAGGCACACGTGGGGGCAAGGGCAAGAGGACAATGGTGGGAATCGCCATGTTGGGTGGACCCAGTTTCTAATGGCCTTCGTTTGCACATCAAAGGTTGCCAGCCCAGCTCTAAGAGCCAGGGCTTTCTGCTAGACAAGAAACGTTTCTGGAGCTGCTTTGAAAGAGACAAAAACTTTCCAAGGACCCCTTTTCCTCCCTCTGTGCCTAAATTAATTTCTTAATAACTCCTACAGCAGTCACAGTATACCCGGGTCAATGTGAGTAATTTTAGAGGCAGAGTGAATGCATAATGGGATCAGATTGGCAGAGGAAAAAAGGCTGGTTGATAGGTTGAGACTTCTCTGTCTGATCAACATGGAGAAATGATGGGAAGTGAGGAGACTTAGGGAGGAAATGCTTTCCCAGGGAAATGGAGCATTCTGGAATTTTGATGATAGGGAGAGTTTTCATACATTTGTATTTCATCTAATAAAATGGCACTTTCCTGAGTTTTATGGGCAAAGCATGATGTTAAATCTTTTAACATCTTCTTTCCACTGATTGAATAGGTGGAAAAGGAAATTTCTACTTTTTCTTCTTATTTCACTTATTTTCCTTTTGTATCCCTAGAAGCTCATGACATAACACTCGACAAAAAGATGCAGTAGCTTTGAGAAAATATTATTGATAGCTGAAATGAGAGACTAAGGTGCTCAATGAATTGAGGTTTATTAGGCCAGCTTTAGGGAGTGTCTGGGAAAAACTTGAGGCACAGACACATCTGTGACTGTTTTTTTTTTCTAGACAGCATCTAGCTCTTTCACTGAGCCTGGAGTGCAGTGGTGGGATCTCAACTCACTGCAGCCTCCAGCTCCTGGGCTCAAGCAATACTCCCACCTCAGCCTCCTGAGTAGCTAGGACTACAGGCACGTGGGACAAAGCCTGGCTAGTTTTCTTGTGCACTTTTTGTAGAGACAGGTCTTGCCATATGCCCAGGCTGGTCTTAAACTCCTGGACTCAAGTGATCCACTGGCCTCAGTCTCCCAAAAAGCTACGATTACAGGTATGAGCCACCATACCCAGCCTTGTGGCTGTTTTTCTGAAAAGGTATTTAGGAATGTTGGAAACGGGTTTATCATGTTGGGAAAAATCCACACGGAAACAATGGATCACTCATCAAGGCTAGTTTACTTCCTGCAGGAAGGGTGCAGCTCGCTGGTAGTCTTGCCATGAGAGCACACTTGAATAAGGGAGACAGACATTTATAACTTTCATAACCTGATGCAATCGCCCTACCACTGTGTTCAGTTTCCATTGGCCAGAACAGGACCTCACATTCTATGCTTGACCTGATTGGCTAAAACTTGGAAATTTTCTAAAGAGGTAAAGGCAGAGGAGAACAAAGGAAAAGAGGAAGTAACCTGAGGAATGCTTAGAGAAGTGATAACATTTTCAAATAAGGAAGGGGAATAAGCTTTGACCTCAGACTTGCCTGGGATTGTACAGGCATGTCAGGGCAAATATCTAGGTTAAAGTGTAAGAACTAAGAACACGGGATGCACTTATTTCTTTATTATGACTAACAGCTACTTTAAGATTATTAGCAAAAACTTTAAAGTAAATTAACCTTTGAAGAAACTTATTTATTTGTAATGAACTAGGAGGAAAGCTTTTTTTTTTTTTTTTGAGACAGAGTTTGCTCTTGTTGCCCAGGCTGGAGTGCAATGGCGTGATCTCAGCTCACTGCAACCTCCACCTCCTGGGTTTAAGCGATTCTCCTGCCTCAGCCTCCCCAGTAGCTGGGATTACAGGCAGGCACCACCATGCCCAGCTAATTTTGTATTTTTAGTAGAGGTGGGGTTTCTCCATGTTGGTCAGGCTGATCTCGATCTCCCAACCTCAGGTGATCCACCCACCTCGGCCTCCCAAAGTGCTGGGATTATAGGCGTGAGCCACTGCACCGGTCTGAGGAAAGCTTTTAAGAGGAACCTTTTATTTATTCTTATTTCCTACAAGGAGGTTTAGTATTTATACATTTCCCTAAAGGAAAGGAGGCTAGGGGCAGTGGCTCATGCCTATAATCCTAGCACTTTTGGAGGCTGAGACAGGAGGATCACTTGAGACCAGGAGTTTGAGATCAGCCTGGGTAACAGCAAAATCCAGCCCTGCCTTTCCCCCACTGCCCCCACCCCCTGACCCTTGCCCTGCCACTGTTTCTACAAAAAATGAAAAAAATTGCCAGGTGTGGTGATGTGTGCCTGTGGTCCCAGCTACTCAGGAGGCTAAGGTGGAAGAATCACTTGAGTCCCAGAAGTCAAGGCCACGGCCCTCCATCTTGAAAAGAGGGAAGGCGTGTAGGGAGAAGGATGGGTAGGTAGGAAGACGAATGGTTACATTCTTGAGAGACTTTAGTCAGTGCCCAGAAATCTTCATTTTACATGGGACAAAGTGAATAATTAAGGGAGAAAAAGGGAGTAAAGGAATAATCAATTATGGGAGTAATGGAAGAATCAATTATGCTGAGATCTTTGGGTAAGTGGAGGAATGACTGATCTCATCTTGTCTTTGTTCTGTACCCGGGAAAATAAATGACATTATTGGTGTGGAATCAAACAGACATCAGGTTTAGGAGCTAGACTTAGACTGCAGACCTAAAGTGTAATTGGCATGCCCTTGTTTATGGGAGGCCAGCAAAGAATTTCCTTCTGAATGATCTGTGGGAGCAGTCCTTGGGAGATACCTGAGGCCTTTTGCCTTGCTGTGGGGGTTTGGCTAATGCACGCCAGTAACAGCTATTCATTTGGAAAAGGTTGTTGCAGGACGCAACCTCCGTGCTTAATCTCTTGGACATAAGGGGTTTGGGAGTCCTGAGATATTTAAATTTTCCTTTACGTTATCAATGCAAATGGGTAGTAGCTAGAGCTCAGGCAGCAGTCTGAGGCTTACTTATCACACTCCTCTTTTTAGGTGAAGGCATACAGACATTATAAATTACTAAGGTGTAATATAATCAACTCAAAATGAGTGGTGGTAATGATAAAGCAGGAATGAAGAACACATCTACATAATCTATAAAGGTTCATTCCAACTTTAGTGTTTGAATAATTTCTTCTCTAACCACTCAATAGATTCCACAATTAGTTTTGTCTTCCCTTATGCATTGAACCTTCCAGTGGACACAGGAAGAAAGGCCAAAATGAGGAAGAAAGATGAAAAAGGAAAAAGCTTGGGAAATTCACACACTCTATTAAAGGATCCGGAACTGATGTAGCCTGGCAAACTTCCTGCCTGTTTTGCTTGTTGCCCTCTATTCAGACTGCTCTCAAAGGCTCCATTTTGGCCAGATCTAGGATCTTTCTCATGCTAATCTTTCTGGATTCAGCATTCCTTTCAATATCAATCATAACCTCCATCCCCAAATGATCCCTTCTGTAGGCGTCAAGCCCCAGGGCTTTCAGCCTCTTCCAGCCTGGTGACTTGTACTCCATCTCTCTCGAAGTTTTTCTTTTAACTATGGGCTCTTATTTGATTTAGTTCTTGGCACCCTGTCTTGCTATCCCTAGTGTGGAGAGCTAGTATCTCGGGCCCCCAAAATCACTAAGCTAAAAGGAAAACTCAGCTGGAAACTGCTTAGGGCAAACCTGCCTCCCAGTCTATTCAAAGTTATTCCTCTGCTCACTGCAATAAATGTATATCTGATGGCCTCCTTTGGAAAGGCTAGTTAGCAACTCAAAGGAATGCAACAGCTTATTTCTCACCTATCAGTGACCTGGAAGCCCCCTCTCCACTTTGAGTCTTCCTGTCTTTGCTTCAAGTTGTTCGGCCTTTCAGAACTAACCAATGTTACTTCTTACAGATATATATATTTTTTGAGATGGAGTCTTGCTCTGTCGCCAGGCTGGAGTGCAGTGGTGAGATCTCGGCTCACTGCAACCTCCAATTCCGGGGTTTAAGCGATTCCCCTGCCTCAGCCTCCCGAGCAGCTGGGACTACAGGTGTACACCACCATGCCCAGCTAATTTTTTGTATTTTAGTAGAGACGGGGTTTCACCCTGTTGTACAGTCTGGTCTCAAACTCCTGACCTCAGGTGATCTGCCTGCCTCGGCCTCCCAAAGTGCTGGGATTACTTCTTACATATTTTAATTGATGTCTCATGTCTCTCTAAAATGTATAAAACCAGCTGGACGTGGTGGCTCAAGCCTGTGATCGTAGCACTTTGGGAGGCCGAGGTGGATAGATCACCTGAAATCAGGGGTTTGAGACCAGATTGGGCAACATGGCAAAACCCCATCTCTACTAAATATACAACAATTAGCTGGGCATCGGCGGTGCGCGCCTATAATCCCAGCTGCTAGGGAGGAGCCATGGTCTACAGTGACTTTAAACAAGTGCTCCTAGAGCAAGGGTGGATTATGGTATGTCATTGAAATCCTCTACTCATGTCTTTCTGGGCCTTATCACTTGTGCATACGGCACAAAGCTTAGACTGCTCTGAGCTAGTTTTCGTCTCACATTATATAGCACTGATGTCCTTAGGTCAAAATAGCTTTGTTTCTTAATCCTTTTATTCCTAGCTAACCTGGTTCCTCCCGCCTCTGACATCTTCCCAGTAAATAATGGAAATTTGACTGTGGCTAAATCTCTTTCCTAGTTGCTCTGCCTCTTTTTTTCATAATAACTCACATGCATTGGCTAATTCAGCTGCTGAAGCCTAGCCTCTTTGCCTGCCCTGTAGCTTGTGTCTTGTCTCCTGGTGTAAAAGAGAGACTCAGAGAGATTCCTTTGCTCATTTGAATGTCGTTGCATGGTCTGGGACTTTGAGTAAGTGTGACAAAGATTCAGGTTTAGCAACCTTTTTATTATTCAGACATTTCCATGGAAAGGCAGTCACCTTTTCTCTTGGAAAAACTAGAGAAGTTTCTTAAATTCATACTCAGTGTCTATATCTAAAGAATGGGCAGAGTAGGAAGCTGTTTTCTCCAAAGTCTTTTCCTAGTCTTTCTGTTTTTGCTCTATTTTGAGAATGAAATCTCCTTCTAAGTTATAAATGCCTGTCCACATGGAACTTCTGAGCTCTGGCTCTTTTGTAATTTATTGAGTGTATTTGTGCACATTTTTTCTTTTTTATTGATATATAATATTTGTACATATTTATGGGTTACATGCGTAGAATGTTTAAGGATCAAGTCAGGGTACTTAGGGTGTCCATTACTTCCAGTATTTATCATTTCTATGTGATGGGAACATTTCAAGTCCTCTCTTACAGCTGTTTTGAAATATGTAATACAGTGTTGTTAACTATAGTCACTCTACTCTGCTATTGAATATTAGACTTATTCTTTCTAGGCCAAGCATGGTGGCTCACACCTGTAATCTCAGCACTTTGGGAGATTGAGGTGGGAGAATCATTTGAGCTCAGGAGTTCAAGACTAGCCTCAACATAGTGGGATTTCGCCCCAACAAAACATTTTTAAAGCTTAGCTGGGCATGGTGGCACATGCTTGTAGTCTCAGTTACTTGGGATTCTGAGGCAGGAGGATGGCTTGAGACTGGGAAGTCAAGGCTGCAGTGAGCTGTGATTGTGCAATTGCACTTCTGCCTGGGTAACAGAGTGAGACCTTGGTCTCAAAAAAAAAAAAAAAAGAAAAAAAAGAGAACTTTTTCCTACTATCTAACTGTATGTTTGTATCCATTGACCAATCTTTTTTCATCCTCCCAATGCACACACACCCTTCCCAGCCACTGGTGGCTATCATTCCACTTTCTACCTACATGAGATCAACTTGTTAGCTCCCAAATGTGAGTGAGAACATGCGGTATTTGTTTTTTATGTCTGGCTTATTTCACTTGACATAATTACCTTCTGTTCCATCCATGTTGCTGCAAATGACATGATTTCATTCTTTTTTATGGCCAAATGGTATTTCATTGTGTATATAGACCACATTTTCTTCATCCATTTGTCCAGTGATGGATACCTAGGTTGATTCCATATCTTTGCTTTTGTGAATGGTGCTATGATACACATGCAAGTGCAGGTATTCCTTATATATATTGATTTCTTTTCCTTTGGATAAGTACCTAGTAGTGGGAATGCAGGAGCGTGTGGTGGTTATAATTCTAGGTTTTTTTTTTTTCTTTTTTTAAGACGGAGTTTCGCTCTTGTTATCCAGGCTGGAGTGCAATGGCTTGATCTCAGCTCACTGCAACCTCCGCCTCCTGAGTTCAAGCAATTCTCCTGCCTTAGCCTCCCAAGTAGCTGGGACTACAGGTGTGCACTACCATGCTCAGCTAATTTTTGTATTTTTAGTGGAGACAGGGTTTCACCATGTTGACCAGGATGGTCTCAATCTCTTGAATTCGTGATCCACCCGCCTTGGCCTCCCAAAGTGCTGGAATTATAGGCATGAGCCACCGCGCCCGGCCTTAGTTCCAGTTTTTAAAGAAATCTTCGTACTATTTTCCATGGTGGCATACTAATTTACATTCCCACCAACAGTGTTGGTGTTCCCTTTTCTCCACCTCCTCACCAGCATCTGTTATTTTAATAATAGTCACTCTAACTGGCATGAGATGATATTTCATTGTAGTTTTTTCCTTCATTTTCATTGTGGTTTTGGTTCGCATTTCTGCAATGCAAGTTAGTGATGTATATTTTTAAATATACCTATTGGTCATTTGTGTGCCTGTAGAGAATGTCTATTCATGTTCTTTGCTCATTTTTAATGAGACTGTTTGATTTTTTACTGTGAAGCTGTTTGAGTGAGTTCCTTGTATATTCTGAATATTAGTCGCTTGTTGGATGAATAGTTTGCTGATATTTTCTCCCATTTAACAGGTTGTGTCTTCTCTTTTTTCTTTTTATTTGTTATTTTGAGATGGGGGTCTCACTGTGTTGCCCATGCTGGTCTTGAACTCCTGAGCTCAAGCAATCCTCTCACCTTGGCCTCCCAAAGTGCTGGGATTACAGGTGTGAGCCACTGTGCCCGGCCTTCAACAGGTTGTACCTTCACTCTGTTGATTGTTTCCTTTGCTGTGTGCACATTTTCTTATGTTGTACTGTAGGGGCCAACGGAAACTTCCCCTTGGAAGGTTCACTGGAAAATTAACTCACAAAATGCAGATTAACTAGAGAAAAGGGATACAGATTTTATTAATGGGTACACAGGGAGAACCACAGAGTAATTACCCATCCCACATCCTGGCTAGAAGCTCATGTACAATTCTGGCAAAACATATTATGTGGCAAGGTGAGGCACAGAGAAGAAGAATTCTGTTGAGGGGATTACTAGGGAGAATAAATGTGTCTGGAGAGAGAGATCAATTTGTAAATAGTTATCTTTGGAATTGGAAGGATCTGACAGACAGATATTATTTTTCTATTTTATTTGTTTTTTGTTTTTTGTAGAGATGATCTCACTATGTTGCCCAGGCTGGTCTCAAACTCCTGGGCTAATGTGATCCTCCCACCCTGGCCTCCCAAAGTGCTATGACATTATCTTGTGAAAAGGTCTGTTCAGGTGTGGTTATATTCTTGGTCTTACAGGGAAGGGAAGAGAAAAGCAATTGTTCTTCTTCATGGGTCTGGATCTTAGGCAGATAAAGGAACTTTAGCTTCATCTTATCCTTTGGGTGAGACAGTGGGGTTGAGGGGTAGGGGAAAATCAGAGAGACCTTGAGGCTTCTTTAGTTCAGTGTATCAAAGCACCATATTTTGAGGTATCAGTTTCTGAGCTCCAACAATACAAAGACTGAGCTGTCTGTATGTGGAGCAGATAGTAATACACCCATTGGGAAAACTGGCTCAGAAGGGTTAAGTGGCCTGTCTAAGGCCATCCTAGTAGTGAATGGCTAAGCTGAGGCTTGAACTTTACGTCTCTTGTGTAAGGTTTTCCCACTCTAGAACATTCTATTGCCTGATCTTCATCAATAAGTTGTCTCTATTGATTTATCATCTAGGTAAAGTTTGGATTCAAGTCTATTGATCTGCTTCTTGGTGCCTCCCAGTCTGGGCCATCCCATGGGGCCTGCATTCTTAGCCTTGGACTTGGGTGGTTTGGGAGACCCCTACTCACTTGCCTTTGATGCCTTACACCAAGGCTTTCTTTATAGAATCATAAATACCAGACATACTTTAGCTAGAAGAAATTTTGACTGCATGTACTCTAACCCTGACACTTTATGGATAGGGAACTGAGATCCAAAGAGTTTCGGTGATTTTCCAAATGTGTCCAACTTGTTAGTGATAACTGTTCACAGCCTAGACTTTCTACTGCTAGACTCTTTATGCTATTATATCTGGGTTAAAATGAGCACATTTTTGAAAAGAGAAGCTCTTTAAATTGTTATGAGTTACTAACACTGATGTATGAGTTAGACAGATCCTTCCCAACTAAGGGTGAATTGGGATTGCCAAACTATCTGACCCATCTACCCCGTAACTGTGGGCTGATAAATGCCTCTAAATGTTAACTGCCTAATAACGAAGACTACACCGTGTGTTTTTGAAGATTCTTTCAGCTATTCTCATTTCTGTGTCTTTCTGTTTAATGAAGTGCTATTCGTTATACATGAAGATGGTGGATATACTTTATTTATTTCTTTCTCTTTCCTAATACTCATTTCTGTTAAGCCCTTGCATATTGTATGAGGTATTAGGGTTGAGGGGCAGTCTGTGATTAAGGAAATGTATTAGGGTTCTCTAGAGGGACAGAACTAATAGAATATATATAGAAAGGGGAGTTTATTAAGTATTAACTTACATGATCACAAGGTCCCACAATAGGCCATCTGTAAGCTGAGGAACAAGGAGAGCCAGTTTGAGTCCCAAAACTGAAGAACCTGAAGTCTGATGTTTGAGGGCAGATAGAATCCAGCACGGGAGAAAGATGTAGGCTGAGAGGCTAGGCCAGTGTAGCCTTTTCCTGTTTTTCTCCCTGCTTATATTGGCTGGCAGCTGATTAGATGGTGCCTACCCAGATTAAGGGTGGATCTGCCTTCCCCAGCTCACTAACTCAGATGTTAATCTCCTTTGGCAACACCCTCACAGGCACACCCAGGATCAATATTTTGCATCCTTCAATCCTATCAAGTTGACACTCAGTATCAATCATCCCACAAAACATCTAAATGAATTGGCTTGTTTGAAGATCCAACCTCATGACTTTAGTTCCAGTAACACTCTGAAGACCATCAGGAAATGAGTTAATCTATCGTTGGGAGCCTAAGATGAGAGACAAGCCTGAGTGCTTTAAGTTTCCAGAAGGCAGGAGAGGATCGTGGGTAACAAATGCTGGGTTTTCCATTAGATCCATTTTTTTTTCAATTCTTTCTAACCAAGATCCTCTTAGGGTTTTCATCAGGCCTGATTCAAGCTCAGATGAGCATCAAGACGTTGTAAGGCATTTTGAGGCGCTCCTGATCACACATATTTTTACTGCCAGCTTTCTCTGACTTGTAATGTGCCTATTTTACAACAGACTGCCTTACTTGGTCTCTGTTGCTCTCTTGAGCCTCATTCACTAAATGACAACTAATCTTAGACTTGGAGGATAGCTGTGCTGACATTCTACCTGGTGATCTCTCTAGTGATTTAGAAGTGTGCATATATGGGAGAGGGAGAGAGTACTCTTAATTAGCATAGGAGATGTAGGGATTCAAGCAGAACCTCTATAACATGGTGGAATCCCCTGTTTCATGTGCTGAGAAAGAGAATCTCTTCAGCTTTCAAGATTTTTTAATTGAAAGTTTTTAAACACAAAAATCACATAAAACTTAATTCTTGAAACATAGCATCTAGACATAGAGACCTGAACTGCCAGAAGGTATTGGTCGGTCATTTACCGGCTTTTACCAGAAGATGAATTTGTCTCACAAAAAGTTATCAGCATGGGCTGGGTGCAGTGGCTTATGCCTGTAATCCCAGCAGACTTTGAGACCAGCCTGGGCAACACAGCAAGACCCTATCTCTAAAAAAACATCAGTAACATACAACAACAACAATAGCAGTAATCAACAGGTCAGATGCTGTGCAAGGAGAGAAGTGTAAAAATTTCATGATCCCTGATATTTCAGTTACATTTGTCCTGCATATAACTTAATGAAAATTATGGCAGTTTCATTGTTGAGAACACACTTTTTTGTTAGCAGTGGAAAATCCTTACAGGTCTGTAGCAATCTGATTCTTGCCTCCTCAGAGGAAAGAATTTGGCTGAGGGGCACAAGGGAGAGTGAGAGTGAGAGACTTAGACAAGTTTTAGAATAGGAGTGAAAGTTTACTAAGACGTTTCAGAGCAGTAATGAAAGGAAGTAAACTTGGAAGAGGGCCAAGGGAGCAACTTGAGAGATCCAAGTGCCCTGTCAGATCTTTGACTTGGGGTCTTATGCACTGGCGTGGTTCTGGGGTTTGTGACTCTCCTCCCTTGATTTTTCCTTGGGGTGAGCTGTCCTCACAAACAGTGGCCTATCAGCACTTGGGAGGGGCTGCATGCACGTGTGTTTACTAGAGTTGTACGAATGTTCATTGAGGTGTTTTGTTGAGTTGAGTGTTCCTCAAGGAAGGTTATATACCAGCTAAACTCTGCCATTTTGCCTCTTAGTGCACATGCTTGAGCCCACTTTTCAGTGCCTGGGATCTTATTGGGAAGCTGCTGACCACCAACTTCAGGTGTTTTTTGTCTATTGGGATACAGTCTTTTGTTGGTACTGGCTGCAACAAATTATTTATTTATTTATTTATTTATTTATTTATTTTTTGAGACAGAGTCTCACTCTATCACCCAGGCTGGAGTGCAGTAGTGTGATCTCGGCTCACTGCAGCCTCTGCTTCCCAGGTTCAAGCAATTCTCCTGCCTCAGCCTCCTGAGTAGCTGGGACTATAGGCACACACCACCATACCTCGTTAATTTTTGTATTTTCGGTAGAGATGCGTTTTTGCCATGTTGGCCAGTTTGGTCTCAAACTCCTGATCTCAAGTGATCCACTTGCCTCAGCCTCCTGAAGTATTATTATTTGTTTTGAGACAGAGTTTTGCTCTTGTTGCCCAAACTGGAGTCAAATTCATGGAGAAAGAAAGTAGGATGGTGGTTGTTGGGAGCCGTGGGGAGGAGGGAATGGAAAGTTATGGCTTAATAAGTACAGAGTTTCAGTTTTGCGAGATGAACAAAGTTTTGAAGATGATGGTGGCAATGGTTGCACAACAATGTCAATGTACTTAATGCCACTAAACTGTACATTTTTAAGACAGTAAATTCTATGTTACATTTTATTTATTTATTTATTAATTATTTGAGACAGAATTTTGCTCTTGTTGCCCAGGCTGGAGTGCATTGGTGCAATTTTGGCTCCCTACAACCTCCACCTCCTGGTTCAAGTGATTTTTCCTGCCTCAGCCTCCAAAGCAAATGGGATTACAGGTGTGCACCACCACATCAGGCTAATTTTTTGTAATTTGAGTAGAAACAGGGTTTCACCATGTTAGCCAGGCTGGTCTCAAACTCCTGACCTCAGGTGATCCTCACCCTCTCAGCCTTCCAAAGAGCTGTGATTAGAGGCATGAGCCAGTGCGCGTGGCTCTGAATTATTATTTTAGAGAGACACTTAACTGCCTGACCATCACTTGACATTCCCTGACATCCCAAGGGTAGGAAGGAGCCCTCTCCTGCCCTACTCATGTCTGCCTAGCTACCTCCTCCAACATTTTAAAATATGGAAAACAAGAATTCCTTTGTTAAGGTTTTGTCTTTGACATTAGGCTGTAGAAAATGCAGTATCAACCCCTAGGCCAGGCTATTTTGCCTCTGAAAGGATTGGAAGTAAGGTGTCCTGATAAATTCAGGAGAGAATCAGAACTTAGGAAGGCCCAGTTCCACAGCTGAACATACTTGTGAGGGGTGCTGTAGGGGAAAATTCTTGGATTAGTTTTAAATTGGTTTTAGAGTTGTATATGAGGAAGTTGCAACTTCCTTAGGCGGAGTGTTAGTTGAAAGAGAGGCTGGCCAGACGTGGTGGTTCATGCCTGTAATCCCAGCACTTCGGGAAGTGAAGTGGGTGGGTCTCTTGAGCCCAGGAGTTAGACCAGCCTGGGCAACATAGCAAGACCTTATCTCTACTGATCATAAAAATATTAAGTTGGGCATGGTGGTGCATGTCTGTGTTCCCAGCTCCTCGGGAGGCTGAGGTGGGAGAATTGCTTGAGTCTAGGAGGTGGAGGCTATATAGTGAGCCATGATTGTGCCACTGCATTCTAGCCTGGATGACAGAGATCCTGTCTCGAAAAAAAAAAAAAAAGGCTGTGATTGTAGAAGTCCTGTTGGTGCCGCTGGTATTCTGTTAAAAGGAAGGTTGTTTCCCACCCCGTTTTCTTTCGGGGGAGTGTCTTGAATTGGATCTCTTTTGTCCCATATGTGTCATTATTTTAAATTGGATTTTGCATTTGTTGTTGTTGGTCATTGCTGTGCTCTATCCGAGATTATCCTTATAAGGAAGTAATCTGGGGGGTAATAATGAATTTCAATTGTTCTAAGGCCACACGTAGTCTTCTCACTTTCTTCTTGACAGGGGACTGAGAGAGTGCTCCTTGGGACGGAGGTAGGACCTGCTCTGTTTTCACAGATGGCAGCTTCAGGTTAGCTACGAACTAATAAGAAGTTTTGACAGCACGGAGGCCAGAGTGGGGCTGGGAAGTACTTTAGAATTTGCTGAAGAAAACAAAGATTCAAATCAAAGACTATCCTGATTCGAGCTCAGATGGGCATGTGTCAGGAGATCCAGTCTTTTCTAATTTGCTCCCTTACTTTTTGGAAGCAAGTGAATTTGCCACTAAACTAGCTCTGAGCTGTTTAGGAAGCAAATGAGTATAGAATTCATGAAAAAAAATTCACTTTCTTTTTTGCATGACGAATCTAGGAAATTATAACAAACTGCTCCTTTTTAAAGTTTCCTTCCTTCCTTCCTTTCTTCCTTCCCTCCCTCCCTCCCTTCCTTCCTTCCTTCCTACCTACCTTCCTTCTCCTTTCTCTTCCTTCCTTCCTTTCTTTTTTCTTTCTTTCTTCTTTCTTTCTTTCTTTCTTTCTTTCTTTCTTTCTTTCTTTCTTTCTTTTTCTTTCTTTTTCTTTCTTTTTTTCTTTCTTTCCTTCTTTCTTTTTCTTTCTTTCTGTCTTTCTTTTTCTTTCTTTCTCTCTTTCTTCTTTCTTCTCTTCTTTCTCTCTCTCTTTTTCTTCTTTTTCCTTTTCTTTCTTTTCTTTTCTTCTTCTTTTTTTTTTTTTTGTGCAACAGGGTCTCGCTCTATCACTGGAGTACAGTGGCATAGTCATGGCTCACTGCAGCCTCCTGGGCTCAAGTGATTCTCCCACTTCAGCCTCCTGAGTAGCTGGGATCATAAGCAGGTGCCACCACAGCTGGCTAATTTTTTTATTTTTTGTAGAGGCAGAGTCTCACTTTGTTGCCCATGCTGGTCTCAAACTCCTAAGCTCAAGAAATCCTCCTGCCTCAGCCTCCCAAAGTGTTGATATTACAAGTGTGAACCATTGTGCCTGGCCTACATAGTTCTTCTTGTTAATAGTTACTTAAAAATGTTACTCTCAGTGGATTAAAAAAAAAAATTCTTAGAGATAGGGTCTTGCCATGTTTCCCAGGCAGGTTTTGAACTCCTGGCCTCAAGTGATTCTCCCACCTCTACCTCCTGAAGGGCTGGGATTACAGACATGAACCACTGAAACTGGCAGATTTTTAAACTGTAATTTAGTAACTTTTTTTCTTGTTTCCTGGAAACATTAGAGTCTGAACTAATGCCTTTTTGTTCAGTCTAGTGTCTGGGATTATTTTTTCTGCTATCTTTTAAGATTTATGCTAAGTTGCTTTGAAAAAAGATATAATTTTTTTTCTTGTTATTCATAAATGCACCCGTGATTTGAGTGTCACTTCATATCACATTAATCATATGGCATACTTTGAAGTTCAGTAATAGCTGATGATTATTTATTTGGCTGAGTTTCAAAGCAATAACGTTGAATGCTTCAATTGCTTCATTCTTCTATAGCTAGACTGGGAAACTGGAATAATAAAGTAGAATGGGAATCACTGACCTCATCTGGTCTAAGCTCTTACATTTTAGAGATGAGTATCCTAGGCCTGAAGACAGTCTTAAGTGAAGTTAAAGGACACAATTGAGGGAGAGAGAGGAGAGAAATAGAAGAGACAGAAAGATTAAAAAGTTAAGCATAGTTCTCCATTGAAGGATTAAAAAAAATTTTTTTTTCTTTTCTTTTTGGAAAATAGAAATGGGGGTCTCGCTATGTTGCCCAGGCTGGTCTCGAACTCCTAGGCCAAAGTTATTTGCCTGTCTCAGCCTCTCAAACTGCTGGGATTACAGGTGTGAGCCACTACACCTGGCCTCCATTGAAGGATTTCTTAGAGCTGCTAATATATTAACAAGCATTGTAAAGGTCCAAGGTGGGGAACATTTTTTATTTTGGAGAAATTTAATAAGCCATGTTTCCCAGTTGATTGGCCAAGGATCCCTTTTATGACAGAGCACTGAGCAAAGCCTAGTGTTGACTAGCCACACTTTAGAATTTGTTCTTCTTTAGCTTGACCTGTTCTTTAACTAAAATGTGTGTTTTTTTCAACTTTTATTTTAAGTTCAGGGGTACATGTACAGGATGTTCAGATTTGTTATGTAGGTAAATGTGTGCCATGGGGGTTTACTGGACAGATAATTCCAGCATCCATTAGCTAGTCTTCTTGATGTTCCCCTTCCCCCAACCACGCTTCTCTGACAGGCCCCAGTGTGTGTTGTTACCCACCATGTGCCCATGTATTCTGACCATTAGCTCTCACTGAGAACATGCGGTATTTTGCTTGTCTCCTTCTTCATTAGTTTGCTGAGGGTAACAGCTTCCAGCTCCATCCATATCCCTGAAAAGGACATGATCTCTTTCCTTCTTATGGCTACATAGTATTCCATGGTGTATATGTACCACATTTTCTTTATCCAGTCTATCATTGATGGGCTTTTAAGTTGATTCCATATATTTGCTATTGTGAATAGCGCTGCAATGAACATATGCATGCATATATCTTTATAACAGAATGATTTCTATTCCTTTAGGTACATACCCATTAATGGGATTGCTGGATCAAACGGTATTTCTGCCTCTAAGTCTTTGAGAAATCGCTACACTGTTTTCCACAATGGTTGAACTAACTTACACTCCCACCAACAGTGTAAAAGTGTTTCTTTTTTTCGGCAACCTCACCAACATCTGTTGTTTTTTGCCTTTTTAATAGTAGCCATTCTGACTGGTGTGAAATGGTATCTCATTGTGGTTTTGATTTGCATTTATCTAATGATCAGTGATATTGAGATTTTTTTTCATATGTTTGTTGGCCACATGCACATCTTCTTTTGAGAAGTGTCTATTCATGTTCTTTGCCCACTTTTTAATGGGGTTGTTTTCTTCCTGTAAATTTGTTTAAGTTCCTTGTAAACTCTGGATATTAGACTTTTGTCAGATGGATAGACTGCAGAAATTTTCTCCCATTCTGTAGATTTTCTATTCACTCCTATAATCATTTCTTTTGCTGAAGCTCTTTAATTTAATCAGATCCCATTTGTCAATTTTTTTTTTGCCTGTGTCCTGAATGGTATTGCCTAGATTTTCTTCTAGAGTTTTTATGGTTTCAGGTTTTACATTTAAGTCTTTTATCCATCTTAAGTTAATTTTTGTACAAGGTCTAAGAAAGAGGTCATTTCAGTCTTCTGCGTATGGCTAGCCAGTTATTCCAGGACCATTTATTGACTAGGGAATTCTTTTTCCATTGCTTGTTTTTGTCAGGTTTGTCAAAGATCAGATGGTTGTAGGTGTGTGGTCTTATTTCTGAGATCTCTGTTCTGTTCCATTCGTCTATGTATCTGTTCTTGTACCAGTACCATGCTGTTTTGGTTTCTGTAGCCTTGTAATATAGTTTGTAGTTGGGTAACATACTGCCTCCAGCTTTGTTTTTTTGCTTAGGATTGTCTTGGCTATTTGTGCTCTCTTTTTGGTTCCATATTAATTTTAAAATAGTTTTTTCTAATTCTTTGAAGAATGTAAATGGTAGTTTAATAAGAATAGCACTAAATCTATAAATTACTTTGAGTAGTATGGCCATTCCCATTATATTAATTCTTCCTATCCAAGGGTATGGAATGTTTTTCTGCTTGTTTGTGTCCTCTCTGATTTTCTTTGAGTGGTGGTTTTAGGCCTCTTTGAAGAAGCTCTTTACTTCCATCCTTAACTGTATTCCTAGGTATTTTATTCTTTTTGTAGCAACTGTGAATGGGAATTCATTCATGATTTGGCTCTCTACCTGCCTGTTGTTGATGTATAGAAATGCTAGTGATTTTCGCGCATTGATTTTGTATCCTGTAACTTTGCTGAAGTTGCTTATTAGCTTAAGAAGTTTTTGGGCTGAGATGTTGGGGTTTTTCTAGATATAGGATTATGTCATTTGCCAAAATGTCTATTTTTACTAAGCGAAACAATGTTAACAGTTTTTTTTTCTTTTTCTTTGAGACAAAGTGTGGCTCTGTTGCTCAGGATGGAGTGCAGTGGTGCAATCTTGGCTCACTGCAGCCTCTGCCTCCTGGGTTCAAGCTTCCCACCTCAGCCTCCTGAGTAGCTGGGACTACAGGCACAAACCACCAGACCTGGTTAATTTTTGTGTTTTGTGTACAGTTGGGGTTTTGCTATGCTGTTCAGGCTGGTCTTGAACTCCAGAGCTCAAGGGATCCACTTGCCTTGGCCTTCTAAAATGCTGGGATTTTAAGAGTGAGCCACTGTGCCTAGCCAAGGATGAAATTCTTTTTTTTTTTGAGACAGAGTCTCAATCTGTTGCCCAGGCTGGAGTGCAGTGCGGCGATCTTGGCTCACTGCAACATCCGCCTCCCGGGTTCAAGTGATTCTCCTGCCTCAGCCTCCTGAGTAGGATTACAGGCATGCACCATCTCACCTGGCTAATTTTTGTATTTTTAGTAAAGACAGGGTTTCACCATGTTGTTCAGGCTGGTCTCAAACTCCCGACCTCGTGATCCCCCTGCCTCGGCCTCCCAAAGTGCTGGGATTACAGGTGTGAGCCACCACGCTCGGTTTGCATGAAGGCTTGAACAATAAACCTCTTCTCATTTCTTCTCACCTATCAAAGCCTGTTCAAATTATGATGGCAATTATTGTTTCTGTTCTAAAGAATATATTACTAGAGTTACGATTTTATATGAAACTAAATATATTCACCATAAAAAAGGACACCCCAAAAAAGGTACACCCAAATAAAACATTCATTAAGTTACAGTCAAAATTACTAGTCTGACCAGGATTAATTAAAGATTTTTATTATTCTCCTCCCAGGAGCATGTTAGAGCTGTGAGGACAAAGATTCACATTGGTCACTCCCACTTCTATTCCTGGCCCTTAAATAGTGATTGGCAGAAAGTAGATGCTCAGTCAGTAAATATTTGTGGAATAAAGTAATTCATATTGTTTTATTATCCAGTTATTTTTAATTGAAAAGGCAATGCAGTTATACGTTTAAACATTAAAAATTACCTGGTGGGAAGTGATGTTTACTCTCACTTGAGACTTTAGGCTCTCACTCTTAGTTCTCTTCCACAGAAGCAACCACTAACCAGTTTATACAATGTAGTTCTAGAATGTCCTAAGTGTATATAAGCATATATACACATACATACATATACTTATTTATGTGTATCTATAGATATGCATATATATATAAATATATAGTTTTTATACACTGATGGAGGCATAGTTTATACACTGTTCTATGTTTTGAGATTTTTCACTTAATAGCCATCTTATGAATATATTTTGAGAATTTCCATCTGATAAATGAAACATTTTATCTTCTTGATATTTTACTTTTTTAAAATGATTGAGGTGGACTATCTTTTCCTGTGTTCATAAGCCATTTGTGTTTCCTATGAACTGCCTCTTCAAGCTTTGTGCCTATTTTTCTATTGGTTTAATGGTCTTTTATATTTGATTTGTAAGAGGTCTTTACACATGAAAGACATGAACTCATTGTCATATGCGTTTAAATGCTTTTCCCAGTTGATCATTTGTTTTTTGACTTTGTATTTGTTTTTTTCCATGCTGGAAAAAACCCTCAAACTTATTTTTTGTAGTCACATAACAAATCTTTTAGGAATTTGGGTTTTGTGTATTTTTCTTTCTTTCTTTCTTTTCTTTTTTTTTTTTTTTGTGAGACAGAATCTCTCTCTGTCACCCAGGCTGGAGTACAGTGGAGCGATCTCAGCTCACTGCAACCTCTGCTTCTCGGGTTGAAGCAATTCTCCTGCCTCAGCCTCCTGGGTAGTTGGGATTACAGGCGCCTGCCACCATGACCAGCTAATTTTTGTATTTTTAATAGAGACAGGGTTTCACCATGTTGGCCAGGCTGGTCTTGAACTCCTGACCTGAGGTGATCCGCCCACCTCAGCCTCCCTAAGGGCTGGAATTACAGGTGTGAACCACCACACCCAGTCTTGTATATTGTTTAGAAAAGCCTTCTCAGATCCAAAATGAAATAAATTATCCCACATTTACCTGAAATAGTTTTATGATTTTCTTTTATATTTATTTATTTATTTTATTATTATTTTTCAAATAGAGATGAGTCTCACAATCTTGCCTAGGCTGGTCTCAAACTCCTGGGCTCAAGTGTTCCTCCCACCTTGGGCACCCAAGATGCTAGGATTACAGGCATGAGCCGCTGTAACCAGCCATGATTTTATTTTATATATCCAAATATTTGATTCACCTGCAATTTGTTTTCATGAAATGTAGCTTTATTAGATGTGTTCCAGATGGCTAGCCGGTTGGATAAGCCACATGCCTCTATTGGTTTGAAACGTTGTCTGTTTCACATTCTGAATTTCAATGTATTTATACATTCATTTAAAAGAATTAACTTTGTTATGAAAAATTTCAAACTTATCAAAGTAATAAAATGAAGTCCCAATGTACCCATCACTTAGCTTCAAAATTTTCAGTGTTATCAGTCTTGTCTCTTCTGTACCTTCCCCTCTGTACTTTTTTTTTTTTTTAAGATGAAGTTTCACTTTTGTTGCCCAGGCTGGAGTGCAATGGTGTGATCTTGGCTTACTGCAACCTTCACCTCCTGGGTTCAAATGATTCTCCCGCCTCAGCCTTCTGAGTAGTTGCGATTACAGGCATCTGCCACATGCCCAGCTAATTTTTGTGTTTTTACAAGAGACAGGGTTTCACCATGTTGGCCAGGCTGGTCTTGAACTCCTAACCTCAGGTGATCTGCCCACCTCAGCCTCCCAAAGGGCTGGGATTACAGGTGTGAGTCACTGCACCTGGCCTCTGCATATTATTTTGAAGGAATCAGACATCATGTCATTTTGAGATATTTCTGCATGTATCTATTTTAGTTTGGGTTACTCTAGAAGCAAACCCTGAGACAGTTATGCAAATATTTATTTGTAAATACCAAATAAACATTTGGGAAAATGAGAGAGGGAAGAAGGGAAATAAATCAATAGGGCGAGAATCAAAAAGCCTGTCACCACAAACTTTAGCTTAATCCTGCTGCAGAATTCCTGGAGGCAGTGGAGAATACATGTTACCTGTCCTCAAGGAGCAAGGGAACTAGAATATGTATTCAGTAACCCCAACAGGCTGAGGGGCGCTAGGGGTGGGAATGGAGGGGACAGCTGTGTGGATTCCTCAGCACTTCTAGTCCTTTATGCACGTGGAGATCTGGGCTAGAGAAGGACTCAGGGAAAGGGACCCAGATACTGGGAGTTGGAAACTGGGCAGGGTGTCTAAGGCAGTGGTTAAGAACCAAGGGCATGGGATGCAGAACTGGCAACACCTGCTAGAATCTCTTGTTAAAAAGCTCTTGTCACATCTAAAAAGATTCACTAAGTTCTCCAATAGGATCAAATAATGTTCAAGTTTCTCTAATTGTTTCATACATTTGATTTGTTTTTGTTGCTTATTTGTTTGAATTAGATTTCAAGTATAGTTTATGTATTACAATTTCTACATTTAAAAATCGCGTTTAACATATAGGTTCCTCATTTCTTTCAAGATAACTTTTGTTTTTGAGACAGAGTCTCATTCTGTTGCCCAGGCTGGAGTGCAGTGGTACAATCTCAGCTCACTGCGACCTCCACCTCCCTGGCTCAAGTGATTCTTGTGCTTCGGCCTCCTGAGTAGCTGGAATTATAGACATGCACCACCATGCCCAGCTAATTTTTGTATTTTTAGTACAGATGGGGTTTCACCATGTTGCCTAGGGTGGTCTCGAACTCGTGGCCTCATTGATCTGCCTGCCTCAGACTCCCAAAGTGCTTGGAATACAGGTGTGAATCACCACACCTGGCCAACATTTTCTTTAGGAGGCAGTTTTACCTCTTCTTTTCCAACTCTTTAAGTCTTTTATTTTTTCTTATTTTATTACATTGGTTAATACTGCCAGTACAATGATAGCAAAAGTATGAGATAGCACCTCATTTGCATTTTTCCCAACCATAGGGGTGTGTGTGTGTGTGTGTGTGTCTGTGTGTGTGTGTGTGTGTGTGTGTTTAAAATTTTTAAACTTTTTGTAGAGGCAGGGCCTCACCATTTTGCCCAGGCTAGTCTCCAGCTCCTGGCCTGAAGCGATTCTCCTGCGTCAGCCTCCCAAAATGCTGAGATTACAGGTGTGAGACATTTTGCCTACCCTGCAGGTGGCCTTGTATCAGATGAAGCTCCCTTCTAGTTCTTGCATGTCTGGACTTTTTTTTTTTCATTTAGTTTCTAATTATAAATGTTTTTAAATATTGGTGAATGCACTTGCCACATCTATTGAGATAATCATACGGTTTTCCCCTTGATTGTTTTATTATGATGATACATATTGATTGATTTTCAAATATTAACCTTGGGTAACCACACAGTCATTGTATAATATACTTTTTATTTATTGTTGAGTTCAATTTGCAAATATTTTGGTAAGAACTTTTGCATTTATATTCATGAGAGATATTGGTCTACAATTTTCTTTTCTTAAAATGTTTAGGTCAGGTTTTGGTATCAGGATTCTGTTGTCCTCATAAAAAGACTTGAGAGTTATCTCCTCCTCTACCTTCTGAAAGGTGTTGTAACGTACCTTGAGTCTTTTCTTTCTCTCTCTTCCATTCTTTCTTTCCTTTCTTTCTTTCCTCCCTCCCTCCCTCCCTTTCTCCCTTCCTTTCTTCCTTCCTCTCTTCCTTCCTTCTTTCTCTTTCTTTCCCTCCCTCCTTCCCTTTCTCCCTCCTTCCTTCTTTCCTCCCTTCCTTCTTCCCTTCCTCTCTTCCTTCCTTCTCTCTCTCTCTCTTCTTCTTTCCTTTCTTCCTTCCTTCCTTCCTTCCTTCCTTCCTTCCTTCCTTCCTTCCTTCCTTCCTTCCCTCTTTTCTTTCATCTCTCTCTGTCACCCAGGCTGGAGCATAGTGGTGCAATCTGCAGCTTCTGCCTCCCAGGTTCAAGCAATTCTCCTGCCTCACCCTCCCAAGTAGCTGGGACTATAGGTGCACACCTCCACACCCAGCTAACTTTTTGTATTTTTAGTAGAGATGGGGTTTCACCATTTTGGCCAGGCTAGTCTCAAACTCCTGACCTCAGGTGATCTGCCTGCCTCAGCCTCTCAAAGTGCTGGGATTACAGGCGTCAGCCACCATGCCTGACCTGGGTCTTCTGGATGCTTATTATATTTTACTTCTCCAAAGGTTGAAAAGGAAATTTATAAATATACATATCACATTCTTTCCTGAAATGTTTATCTAGTATATAATAAAAATTCATGAGAAGAAATATTTTGCATCATCTGTAGGTTTTATTTATATACATAAGTAATTATAATTACTTACCTTCTAAAATTAGCATAGATACTTGAAGCATCAGAATAGTAATTCAAAGGTAACATTTTTCACGTATATACATATAAGCTGGATGTGGTGGCTCACCCCTGTAATCCCAGCACTTTGGGAGGTTGAGATGGGAGGATTGCTTGACCCCGGGAGTTTGAAACTTGCTTGGGTAATGCGGAGAAACACCATCTCTACAAAAAATACAAAAATTAGCCAGGCGTGGTGGTGCATGCCTGTAGTCCCAGCTAGTCAGAAGGCTGCCGTGGGAGGATCGCTTGAGCCCAGGACTTAATCTGCAGTGAGCCGTGATTGTACTACTGTGCTCCAGCCTGGGCAACAAAGAAAGATTCTGTCTCAAAAAATAAAAAAGAATTCATTTATATGCATATACATATATACACACATATACATGTGAATGTCTATATATATGTCTATAAAAATTACATACACAATTTTTTAAAGGTGGGGTCTTGCTATGCTGCCCAGGCTGGTCTCAAAACCCTGGGCTCAAGTGATCCTCATACACCAGTCTCCTAAGTAGCTGGAATCACAGGCTCAAACCACAGTGCCCGGCCACGTACACATAGTTTTGTTTGGGAAATATGTAGTATCCTATAAAGTGGTTCTCTGAATACGGAGTGTGACAGCCAGCTTTAGACAATTTTTCTTATTATTCTATAAACCAAAATGTCTAAAAATTGATTACCACCCTTTTTAATCAGTGACAGGAATTAAGAATATTAAGGTTTATTTACATTCTCAGATATACTAAAATCTTTATTAGAGACAGTTTTTCTAGGCTTCTTGAAAACCAAGCTTTACCGCGGGGTGCTTGAGGCCAATTGCACTTATTTGAATCTCATCTCTTTTTATTTTCTGCAATCACTTTTTCTCTAGAGTGTAATGAGCTGTGAAGTGGCCAAAAGATGAACAGAAAAGGAAAGGGAAAAAGGCGAGGTTTTTGAATTAGACACAAATAGGAAAAATAAGTCTTGAAACAGTTGGAAGTGATTATTTCTTTTATTTTCACTTCTTTGATACATATGAACTATATAGTCAGCTTCTAGGATTTATAATTCAGGAGTTTTTGGTTTTTGTTTTGACTTTGTTATTGCTTTAGGTAACAACATATGAATAAAAATGAGGAAACAGCATTGCAGATTGAAACTCAAAACAACAGAATGAAAGGTAGAAGAGCAATTTATTCTAAATTAGTGCTCAGAAGGGAATATTCTCATAATTTACATTTTATATTTTTGGAAAAAAAGTTTCAGTCTAAAATATGATTGGCCTCCTTAAATAGACAGGGGAGAGTTAGAACAGATATTTATGTTGTGATTTGAAGTTTTGGGGACATAGCAATGATTAGGAGACCTCTTGAAAGCCAAGAATTTTCTCTTTTTCTTTTGTATTTGGAAAGCGCAGGCCTGAGCAATGCACTGGGCATGTGGAAGAGACTTCAGACATGTTTATATCAGCAGGAAGTGCATTCAAACACGATCTTGCTAATCTTGAAGTATCACACCCAGAGCCAGTTGCTGCTTTCGAAGGCTTTTTAAATTTAAATAAGATGTTTCCCCCTTCACATCTCAATTTAATTTTGTGCTTCTCACACACTGCTAAAAATAAGACATAACACATAGTTTGGTTAGGCTTGGAAAGCAATGATTGATAGCAAGAGAGAACCCTGAACCAGAGAAAGGGAATTAAAAAGGGCCTCGGAGAGACTGTCTTCTGTTTGCTTTACATGGAAAACATCTTAGAATGAGAGTAGAAACACTGTTTTGAACAAATATATTTTAAAAATGTTTCGTAGGCACATTTTTCTGCCATGTTATAATGAGAAACAGATGTAGATGCTGTTAAATCATGTCAAATATGAACTGCCTATGTACCCCATGTATATGTGTAAATATTTAACTAGAAAAACAGTCACATGAGAACTATTCTGGAGTGAACTTGGAAGCAGGAAGCCACAAATTATAGTTCTGAAATTCTCCATGCGTGGCTTATGAGTCCAGATAAGTAAAACCAAATGAAAAGACCCTGAAAATTTTATAAATAGTTCATGTTTTTGGGTAAGGGGAGGGAAGGGAAAAGAGGAAAAGAGCAGGACGAATTTTAATATACTTCATTCATGCACAATTGGTACGTTCAATTATAACCAGAGTACTAAGAATAATATGACAGGGATTTAGTTACCTATTTAAATCTAAGATATATTAGTTATCACCCTGCTGCATAGGCAAAATTACTATGGGATTGTAGCTTATCTTCAGTTAGGTTCTAAAGTCAGCACATAAAGCAAAAATTACAAACTTTCAGATTTACCCTTGAAAGTTCCCCTTGTTGACATCACGTTTTAGACAGACACACATAGGTCTGCTAACGTGGCCAGTTCTGAAACAGATCATATCTTCCGAAGGTTCCAGATGATCATGAAATCAACTTTTGTTTATGGATGGAATGAGGAAAAAAGCAATTATGGACATTGGGTGCATGTTGTATAGAGAACATGTATTGTTTTCTCCTTTTTTTCTTTTTTTGAGATAGGATCTTGCTCTGTCACCCAGGCTGGAGCACAGTGGTATGATCTCAGCTCACTGCAGCCTCTGCCTCCTGGGCTCAAGTCATCTACCCACTTTGGTCTCCCAAATTGCTGAGACTACAGGCATGAGCCACCATATCTGGACAAGAAAATATATATTGTTAAAACTAGAAGTAGCCGGGTGAGGTGGCTCATGCTTGTAATCCCAGCACTTTGGGAGGCCAAAGTGGGTAGATAACGAGGTCAGGAGTTTGAGAGAAGCCTGGCCAGCATGGTGAAAATCCATCTCTACTAAAAATACAAAAAATTAGCTTGGCGTGATGGCGGGCACCTGTAATCCCAGCTACTCAGGAGGCTGAGGCAGGAGAATTGCTTGAATCTGGGAGGTGGAGGTTGCAGTAAGCTGAGATTGCACCACTGCACTCCAGCCTGGGTGACAGAGCAAGACTCCATCTCAAAAAAAAAAAAAAAAAAAAGAAAGAAATCCAAACCAAAAACAACAAAAAACAAAACAAAAAACTAGAAGCATACCATGATTCTAGCCAGGCCCATTTGTTCATTTTTAATTGCTTTGTCATTTTATTATTGAGTTGGAAATGAATGCAGATTTTTGCCTTCCATCTCGGCCCCATTCTGGGGCTTCTCCTTCTTACAGAGAAGAGTGCAATGAATCCTGCCCTATACTATTCCTTCATTTGATTACGAGTTCAATTTTAATTTCATGGAAATAAATATTCTCTAATCACCTTCTGTGACTTAAATTATTTTATTGGGGCATGGTCTTCATATGGTGAAAGACACAGGTCATAAGTGCTGCAGTTCCATGAGTTTTGACAAATGCATATATTCATGGAACTCCAACTGTTACCAAAAGACAGAATATTTCCCATCTTGCTCCATTAAGGTCAATACCACTAGGGAAAACGATTCTTCAGATTTCTTTCTCTAAAAGTTAGTCTTGCCCGTTTTAGAACTTCATAGCAAAGGCATCATGTGGCTTGTACTTTTACATATCTGACTTCTTTTGTTCAGCGTAAGGTGTGTGAGATTAATCTATGCTCTTGAGTAAATTATCAGTAGTATTTTGTTTCTGTTTATTACCGTATATTCTGCAGATGAATATATTACAATTTGTTCATCTGTTCCTATTGATGGACAGTTGGGTCGTTTCCAACCTGAATTATAAGTAAAGTAGCTATGAATATTCATAGACAAATCTTTGCGTGGATACATGTTTTTCTTTCTCTTGAGTAAATACTAGAGGGCAGAAGTGGTGGTCATAGAACATGTTATGTTTAACTTCATAAGAATGCACCAAACAGTTTTAAAAAATGCTTGCAGCTTTTTACATTCCCATCTTTCTATCAGAGTTCTGGTTGCTTCAGATCTGACCAACATCTTTCTGACTTTTGCCATTATAGTGGGTGCACTGTGGTATCTCACTGCGGTTTTATCTCATTTTCCTAATGATTCACTATGTCTAGCACTGTTTTATGTGTTTATTGGCCATTTTTACATTTTTTGTTAAGTGTCCAGGTCATTTGCTCTTTTTTTTTGAGACTGAGTCTCGCTCTGTTGCCCAGGCTGGAGTACAGTGGTGTGATCTCAGCTCACTGCAACCTCCGCCTCCCGAGTTCAAGCGATTCTCCTGCCTCAGCCTCCCCAGTAGCTGGGACTACAGGTGGCCACCACCACACCCAGCTATTTTTTTTTTGTATTTTCAGTACAGACAGGGTTTCACTGTGTTGGCCAGGCTGTTCTCGAACTCCTGACCTCGTGATCCGCCTGCCTCGGCCTCCCAAAGTGCTGGGATTACAAGTGTGAGCCATCGTGCCTGGCCCATCTGTTTATTTTAAATTGGTCTACTTGTCATTTTATTACTGAATTGGAGGAATTTTTATATATTCTAGATACAGATTACAGATTCTGTGACAGATATATGTTTAATGAATATTTTCTCCTAGCTTGTGGCTTGCTTATTTTATTAACATCACTTGTGATTAGAATTTTTTTTTTTTATGTTTAGTGCTTTCTGTATCCTGAGTAAGAAATCTTTGCCTACCCCAAGATCACAAAAATATTACCTTATATTTTCTTCTGGAAGCTTTATAGTTTCAGCTGTCAAGTTCAGGTCTATGAGGTAGGAATTGAAGTTAATTTTTTTCATATGGCTATCCAGTTTTTCCAGCAGTATTATTATTATTCCAGGTGACTAATTAATTTTAATTGACAAAATTGTATCTATTCACTGTGTACAACATGATGTTTTGAAATATGTATATATTGTGGAATGGCTAAATTGAACTAACATGTATAACCTTAAATACACATTTTTTTTTGTTGTGAGAACACTTAAAATTTACTCTTAGTGATTTTCAGGCATGCAATATATTGACATTAACTATACGCACCATGTTGTATAATAGATGTCTTGAATTCTGTTTCAGGTAGTGTGGTGGGGTTAGATGGTGAGCCCTGCCACTATAAAGTGGGGAAACAGATATAAATCTTAATCATACAAATATATCCAAATTTGTGATATTGAAAAAGGCTGTGAATGAGCTGTTATTGGTGTTTTGAGACCACGTAATGGGTAGTTTGACTTAGAAAGCTCAGGGAAAGTTATCTGCGAGAGCTGGAGAGAGTGAGTACATGATGCTTAGTAAATGTGCATTTCCCTTCTTTTTTAGAAATCACATTATTTAAAAGAGGTAACTTACTTTAGCAAACATTAACCTTCTCCATGTCCCTTTACAAAACTCCTCATCTGAGGTGACTTGACATATTTGCAAGAAGTTCCTTTAAAAATAAAAGAAAAGTAGATGTTTACACTTTTAAAATGAGAACTGCAACCCATTTTCTTAACAGGTGTTCACTGTGTTCCTGATTTGCAGATGTCACACCTAATAACATCTAATTTAAATTGAAAAACAGTCTCATCCTGGAACATTGACAACAAAGAGAACATCCTAAAATTTTATGATTTTATGAAGAGTCTAGAAAATGCAATTACCTCCTATTGTGCTGTAATAGTGATTGTGTATTTGTGGTTCTTTTATAGTCCTTCAACACAAATTGATTAGTTTTATCCCCAGTTTCAGGTTAAACTCCCCTAAAAGCCACACAAAGTAATGGCTCATTTTATTAGTCAAAATAATTGATTTCAATTAAGCAGCAAAGATAGGCTTTGGTGAAGGAATGATGTTAATTCTCAGGAAGTCTGAAATTAACATAAAGAATACTTTGTTCTTTGTTCTCTGTTAAACCTCTATTGCTTTGGGAAAGAAGATTGCCTTCTGGATAAATTTTGTAAAAAGGTAAATTAGGCCAGACATGGTGGCTCATGCCTGAAATCCCAGCACTTTGGGAGGCCGAGGTGGGTGGATTGCCTGCGGTCAGGAGTCTGAGACCAGTCTGGCCAACATGGTGAAACCCCGCCTCTACTAAAAATACAAAAAAAACTAACCGGGTGTGGTGGTGTGTGCCTGTAATCGCAGCTACTCCAGACGCTGAGGCAGGGGAATTGCTTGAATCAGGGAGGTGGAGGTTCCAGTGAGCCAAGATTGCGCCACTGCACTCCAGCATGGGTGACTGAGTGAGACTCTGTCTCAAAAAAAAAAAAAGATAAATTAGATGGTATAATGTTAAATATGGACCTCTCATTAAAATATTTCAGAAAGGGCCAGGTGTGGTGGCTCATGCCTATAATCCCAGTACTTTGGGAGGCTGAGGCAGGTAGATCACCTGAGCTCAGGAGTTGGAGACTGACCTGGGCAACATGGCGAAAAAATACAAAACATCTCTACAAAAAAAAAAAAATACAAAAATTAGCAGGGCATGGTGGCACGCACGTATTGTCCCAGTTACCTGGAAAGCTGGGGTGTGAGGATCACGAGCCAGGGAGGTTGAGGCTGCAGTGAGCCGAGATTGCACCACTGAATTCCAGCTTGTATGACAAAAAATGACATAAGTAAATTAATCATATATTTTGGCCCCTTTTCACCCTGTTCTAGTTTCTTTCCACTATTTACTACTTTCTCTTTACATCTCTCTCCCCCTAAAAATTGCTGAGACTGCTGGAGAACCGTTTTTATTTAAAGGGACAGCTTTCAAGCCACCCCTTACCTTTCTTCTCTTCAGTGGTGAGGGCCTCTTGAAGTTTTCTGCTTGCTTTGTGGTTGTGACTGTTTGTCAGTGGGCAGGTGTGAGGATGCCGAGTTGGAAAGGGCAGCTCAGTCGTCTAATAGTGCATCGAGGAGGCACTCGGTGCTGTGAGCACACATTCATTTTTACTCACTTCGTTTTTGATGAGTGTTTGAAGCAAAGAGTAGGGTATACTTCTTAGCAATAAAGATGGTGAATGCACACCTAGATTCTTCTCACATTAAATGTAGATCTGTGAAAAAGTCTAAATCTAGTTAAATTGCTAGTATTTGTGTAATTTGGTGAAAGAGACTACTTGGCGGGTGTGAGATTAAAGAGTATGGAAGCAGAAGACAAACTTCTGGACCACTATTACAGGCTTTAATTGTGTCTCTCCACATCTCCTACCCCCATTCATATGCTGAAGTCCTAACCCCAGTATATCAGAATGTGACTGTGTATTAGTCCGTTTTCAAACTGCTGATAAAAGCATACCTGAGACTGGGCAATTTACAAAGTAAAGAGGTTTAATGGAGAACTCACAGTTCCACGTGGCTGGGGATGCCTCACAACCATGGTGGAAGGCAAAGAGGAGCAAGTCACATCCTACTTGGATGGTGGCAGGCAAAGAGAGAGCTTGTGCAGAGAAACTCCCATTTTTAAAACCATCAGATCTCATGAGACCCATTCACTATCACGAGAACAGCACAGGAAAGACCTGCCCCCATGATTCAATCATCTCCCACTGGGTCTCTCCCACAACAGATGAGAATTATGGGAGCTACAAGATGAGATTAGGATGGGGCCACAGAGCCAAACCATATTGGACTGTATTATTTGGAGTTAGATAGGGCCTTTAGAAAGAGAATTAAGTTAAAATGAGGTCACTAGTATGGACCCTAAAACCAAACCTGCTGGGACCTTGATCTTAGACTTTGGCCTCAGAACTGTGAGCAGATGAATGTCTGTTGTGGAAGCCCCCCAGTCTTCGGTATTTTGTGATGGCTGCCTAGCAAACTATACAACCATTCACACGCAGTAGCCTGCACAGAGGGACATGAATACAAATGCGAATGTTACAGCAGCTGCAGGTTGAGGGAAGTGAGATATACAAAAATAGTGAGATTTCGTCTGAGAGCTGAGTCTGGGCATTGACTAGATGTCTGACTTGGAGCAAGTTCCTTAACTTTTTGAGTTTCAGAGTCAGGAACTGGGCTCATGAGAACCACAAGAAACCTGTGAAGGCACTGGGACAGACCCCTGGCTTCTGGTAGGCCCTGCATGGTATCCATCCTCCCTGGCCTCTGCGCTGGCTGTGTGTGCTTTTCTCCAAGGGGCCCATAGGACCAGGGTGCATTGAACTTGAGAGCTTTCTGAGAGCAGGGTGTCATGAGCCATCTCTAGGTCTTAGTTTCTTGTCTATTAATGGGCTGGACACGGTGGCTCATGCCTGTAATCCCAACACTTTGGGATACTGAGGCGGGAGGATGCCTTGAGCCCATGAATTCAAGACCAGCTGAGCAACACAGGGAGATCCTGTCTCTACTAAATAAATAAATCAATAAAAATAAAGTAAAACAAAATAAAACAAACAATTCAAACTTAAAAGAAATGAAAGGTTTGTGTGGCACTGTTAGACTCTAACTTGTCATTTTGTCTCTGAAAGTTTATGTTTTTAAAGAATGAAAGGAAACAAGCTTGAGTGAGAAGACAAGGTAGGGGATTCTGGAAAGATCTGCTGGAATGTTAGTAAATTATGAAAAACCAAGCACTGCTGAGGTTAACGTAAGTGACGCAGGGCGACTTCCAGAGTTAGAGGGCAGGGGTGGGCAGGTGGGGAGAAGGAAGCTGGGTGTATTAGGGTTCTCTAGAGAGACAGAACTAACAGGGTAGATGTCTATAGGAAGGGGAGTTTATTAAGGAGAATTGACTCCATGATCACAAGGTGAAGTCCCACCATAGGCCGTCTGCAAGTTGAGTAACAAAGAAGCCAGTCTAAGTCCCAAAACCTCAAAAGTAGGGAAGCCGACAATGCGGCCTTTAGACCGTGGCCAAAGGCCCAAGAGCCCCTGGTAAATCACTGATGTAAGTTCAAAAGTCCAAAAGCTGAACAACTTAGAGTCTGATGTTCAAGAAGCATCCAGCCCAGGAGAAAAATGAAGGCTGGAAGACTCAGCAAGTCAGTTTCTCTCACCTTCCTCTGCCTGCTTTATCCTAGCTGCGCTGGCGGCAGATTGGATGGTGCCCACCCATATTGAAGGTGGGTCTGCCTCTCCCAGTCCACTGACTCAAACGTTAATCTCCCTCATAGTCGCACCCAGGAACAATACTTTGCATCTTTTAATCCAATCCAGTTGACACTTAATATTAACCATCACACTGGGGGTAGTTTTAGTGGTTGAAAAGGAAAGCCAGGGATGGAGAACTATTAGTGATTTTTGTTTTTAAGCCAGTGAGATGTGATTTTTGTGAAAGATTATTCTGGTAGGTATATGGTCACATACGTAGGTGGCAGAAGACAGAGATAGAGGCAGAAGCATGAATATAGGAGGGCCTGAAGATTGCTGTGGCAATGGAAGAACGCACAGAGAAGGATGCATGGTAGAATTACGGATGGGGTGGGATCAGCAGGGGATGGAGAAAGGGAGTTCAAATCACTGAAAACCAGGTGACGTTTTTCAAATCACTGAAAAAGCCTATTGAACTCCTGCAGACTTTTTGTTCTAAGAAGAAGAAACCTGCACGGGGTAAACTATGAGATGAAGGGGGCTGAATAACAGCAAGAAGGCACCAGCCTTCTTACGTATACATATATAGATATCATATATACATATATATACACACATATATATACACATATATGTATTATTATTATTATTATTTGAGATAGAGTCTTGCTTTGTCGCCCAGGCTGGAGTGCAATGGTGCAATCTCAGCTCACTGCAACCTCTGCCTCCCGGGTTCAAGCAATTCTCCTGCCTCAGCCTCTTGAGTAGCTAGGATTACAGGTGTGTGCTACCACACCGGGCTAATTTTTGTATTTTTAGTAGAGATGGGGTTTCACCATATTGTTCAGGCTGGTCTCGAACTCCTGATCTCGTGATCCACCCGTCTCAGCCTCCCAAAGTGCTGGGATCACAAGCGTGAGTCACCGCACCTGGCCACATGTTTTCTTATGCTTTAAAGTCAGGCTGACCTGGTCTAGAAATACAGATGAGGACTTTTATTTTTCTTTTTCCAAACTGGAGATACAGACAGGAAATTTCCCAGGTATAAGCCGAGTGTGGGGTTATTAGGTCAGCAGAGAGCCTTTGATAGGGAACTGATGGTCTGTGGATTTGGTCATATTGGCCCCTTGCTTTTCAGGATCTTTGGCTTCTGATTCAAATATTTACTATATCAGAGCTGGAATCGACTCATACAAGCAAACCTTCGCTCAGAACATATAAATGGTGATTTCTTCTTCTTCCTCTTCCTCTTCCTCTTCCTCTTCCTCCTCCTCCTCCTCCTCCTCCTCCTCCTCCTCTTCTTCTTCTTCTTCTTCTTCTTTTCTTCTTCTTCTTCTTCTTCTTCTTCTTCTTCTTCTTCTTCTTCTTATTCTTCTTCTTCCTTCTTCTTCTCCCTTCTTCTTCTTCTTCTTCTTCTTCTTCTTCTTCTTCTTCTTCTTCTTCTTCTTCTTCTTCTTCTTCTTTCTCCTTCTCCTTCTCCTTCTCCTTCTCCTTCTCCTTCTTCTTCTTCTTTTTTTTTTTTTTTGAGATGGAGCTAGCTCTGTTGCCCAGGCTGGAATGCAATGGCATGATCTTGGCTCACTGCAACTTCCACCTCCTGGGTTCAAGTAATTCTCCTGCCTCAACCTCCTGAATAGCTGGGATTACAGACGCCTGCCACCTTGCCTGGCTAATTTTTGTATTTTTAGTAGAGATGGAGTTTCGCCATGTTGGCCAGGCTGGTTTCAAACTCCTGACCTCAGGTGATCCACTTGCCTCAGCCTCCCAAAGTGCTGGGATTGCAGGTGTGAGCCACCTCACTCAGCCAATTTCTTCTTTTCATCATTTTTTAAAATGTTTACTACTGTCCTCATAATGGGCTACGAATTGGGAACACAGAGATGAATGAAATGACAACCCTTTCTGTTATCGTTTATGCTGTTTATCTGTCTATTAAATTACATCACACAAAATTGAGAAAGAGAGTGATTTCAGAATGTATTCTCACATGAATAAAGTCTGAAAAAATTGGCCCAAATAATATACTCTTCGAGGAAGAGCAGACTTTTGTCTGGTGAAGCTGCTTATTGATGTATTTTTAAAGTGTATTTTATTTATCTATCACTATTATTTTTTAATTAAAATCTTTTTTTTTTGAGACAGGGTCTTGCTCTGTCACGGAGGCTGAGTGCAGTGGTACAATCATGGCTCACTGCAGCCTCAAACTTCTGGGTTCAAGTGATCCTTCCACCTCAGTCTTCCAAGTAGCTGGACTACAGGTGTGCCTCACCACACCAGGCTAAGTTTTAAATGTTTTACAAAAGTGGGATCTCCTTATATTGCACCAGGCTGGTCTTGAACTCCTGGCCTCAGATCCTCTTGCCTCAGCCTCCTGAGTAGCTGGGACCACAGGTGCATGCCACCATGCCTGGTTAAGGAGTGCATTTTTTTTTTTATTTGAGACAATGTCCTGCTCTGTTGCTCAGGTTGGAGTAGAGTGGCACAATCATGGCTCACTGCAGCCTTGACCTTCTGGGCTCAAGCAATCATCCTGACTCAGCCTCACATGTAACTGGGACCACAGGTGCACCATCATGCCTCGTTAAGTTTTTAATTTTTTGTCAAGAGGGGGTCTCACTTTGTTGCCTAGGCTAGTCTCAAACTCCTGGGCTCAAGCAGTCCTCCTGCCTTGGCCTCCCAAAGTGCTGGACTTACAGGCAAGAGCCACTGTGTGTGGCCACTAGTACATTTTCGAATAGGGCAATAGATGTAACAGAAGAATGTATGAAAATCATGCTCTTTGTGTTTAGTTATTTTCAAAACAAATGATAGAAAAGAAGAAGGGTGAGTGAGCCATTCTTGTCTTTCCCCCTTCTATATTATGCCATTAAAATTGGAAAGGTTTTTCATAAAAAAACCTTAACCCTTCATGATCTGAGAGTTGACAGATGTGTAATCAAATGACAAAGTGAAAAGTGCTATCATAAAGCTGTACTCAAAATCTAATGGTAACTTAGGAAGATTTACTAAAGCCATTGGGTTGCTGATCAACATTGCCTCACTAAAGATGATAACTAGTTATTGTGACCCATATATTTGGGTGTTACAATAAACAAAATAAAGGAAGGTGGAAAAGGATAGGAAACAAATAATTATTAAGCATCTACTAAGTGCCTGATGCCAACTGGGTAAATCCATGAAAACTATGTCACTGAATCCTTACAAGCACCCTGGGTCCTAAGTTATATTCACTTTTCAGATGAAAAATCTGACTTGGGCTGGGCGCGGTGGCTCACCCCTATAATCCCAGCACTTTGGTGCCGAGACCAGCTTGGTCGTAGACCCCAACCCAGGCAGTGCTGAAGGAAATAAGAAATAGAAACAAAGATAGAGTGCAAAAGTGGGATTAAAGTGGGACCGTCAGGGGTCTGCCAGCATTTCCCAGCTGACAGCCAGAGCAGACTCTGACCCACGTATTTATTCTTTGTGAACAAGTGATTATTTTTACTAAGCAGGTGCTCAGTGTTTCTTCGTAGAATAAAGATAGACGAAGCAGGCAGATAGTGCCTATTCACTACTAAGATAGAAATAAGCTAGAAAGCACTCTTTGAGAGTCAGCAATGAGACAAGGTTAAATAGCCTGTGTTTTGGGAGCTGGTTTAACCAGTGCATGACTGGTACATATTGCTTGCTTATTCTAGCAGTTTCCTGCCTGGGGATGGTTCGGTGTTTCTTGCCATCACCTCTCAGCAAGCAACATACACTCCATCACACACACATCAAGACCTCCTCCCAACACTTTAGGAGGCCTAGGCTGGCAGATCGCTCAAACTCAGGAGTTTAAGCCCAGCCTGGGAAACATGATGAAACCCCATCTCCACAAAAGGTACAAAATTTAGCCAAGTACGGAGGCACATGCCTATAGTCTCAGCTACTCAGGAGGCTGAAGTGGGAGGATCAGTTGAGCCTGGGATGTTGAGGCTACGGTGAGCTGAGATCATGCCACTGCACTCCATCCTGGGTGACAGAGTAAGACCCTGTCTCAAAAGAAAAGAAAAGGAAAGAAAAGAAGAAACAAAGAAAAAGCCGAGACTTGGAGAGAATAATAGTTTCTCCAAAGTCCCACAGCTAATGGGAGGAAGAAGCAAGATTTCCATACATGTTCAGACTCCTCCCACCATATCATGTGGTTACAACAAAATTAGACAAATAAAGCACCTGAGAAAGAGGAAGTGGGGAAACTTGGTTTTGCTGCCTCTGTGAAAATGAGCGTGACTCAGAGATTTCTGACAGCAGAACCTAGTGGTTTGTGAAGTCAGGGTCTATAAATGTTTCCGTTACTGGATTCAAGAGATTTAACTCAATAACAGAAGCTAGCTGTCAGATAAAGACTGGAATAAGCATATCTTTGCATAGGTATATAGATCCACAAATGTGAGCAATGAGAACTCTCTGGATGGTTTCCACAGAAAATGAAGTGTAGTTGAATCTCATTTATTTGGAAGTTGTCTACAAACTCACACATCCAGGACACAATAAGGAATCAGCAAATCAGCAAAACTCTATGAGCACTCAGATAGATGTCATTAACAACAAATCATAAATCTCAGGCACTGCAATGTTTATTCCACGCCAGATGTTTTCAAGCTCTCACTTAGACTCTATTTATTAATTCTTCTCTGATTTTCTAATCTAAAGGAGGATGAAAGAAACTCTCCATCAGTATTACTGAAAACAGAAGTGATGTCTGACAGGAAAGAATTAAGACAAAAGAAAAGACAAAAAAAATGGGAAAAGCAGTTGTAAGAATGCAAAGATCTTAGTGTTAATTCAGATTATGGTCATAGACCCTCAATGGATGGGATTACCCTTGTAACACATCCATGCAAGAAAGTAGGGTTTTTTTTTTTTTACCATTGACCTAGAGTCACCAGTATAAAATTTTGGGCTGGGCGTAGTGGCTCATGCTTGTAATCCCAGCACATTGGGAGGCCAAGGTGGGCAGATCAGCTGAGGTCAGGAGTTTGAGACTAGCCTGACCAACATAGGAAACCCCATCTCTACTAAAAATACAAAAAATTAGCTGAGCGTGGTGGTGCATGCCTGTAATCCCAGCTACTCTGGAGGCTGAGGCAGGAGAATCGCTTGAACCTGGGAGGCAGAGGTTGCGGTGAGTTGAGATTGTGCCACTGTACTCCAGCCTGGGCAACAAGAGTGAAACTCCGTCTAAAAAAAAATACAAAAAACAAAACTAATTTCAGGCTACTTTTCTAAGTAGGCAGGAGGTATCTAGTACATTTTAGTACATTTTTAGTACATTCAGTTATTCAAAATTACTAACATGAAAACATGTCATTGCTTAAATGAATAGGAACTAAGCCATCTGGGAAACTTTTTAGTTATGCAAAGCAATGCATACTCAGAGGATCTTAGATAATCTGGTGCAGTATCATTCAACTATGAACTCTAATTTCCAATTACAGCTTTCACTGGAATTGGGGCAGATGGCCCAGGGATAAGATACCCTTGTTGGCCTGAAGAAGAGAGAGGAGAAACTCCATCATCCCAGGGATCAACCATGCCTCCTACTACCTATGGGACTTTGAGGAGACTAATGTTCACTCCAAGTCTCAGCTTTTTCATCTGTAAAGTGAATCTAGTATAATTTAGGACCCAGGGTGCTTGTGAGGATTAAATGACATAATTCCTGTGAATTTATTCAGTTAATATCCTCACTCTCCACTCCCATTGTTACTGCAGTGGGGGGTAGTGGTAGTTAGAGAAAAATCTCCAAATTGGTTCTTTTTTTTGAGACAGAGGCTCACAGTGTTACCCTGGCTGGAGTGCAGTGGTGTGATCGTAGCTCAGCGCAGCCTTGAAGTCCTGGACTCAAGCAATCCTCCCACCTTAGCCTCTTGAGTAACTCGGACTGCAGGCATGTGCTACCATGTCTGGTTATTATTTTTTTTTTTTGTAGAGGTGGGAAGGTCTCACTATGCTGTCCAGTCTGGTCTCAAACTCCTGGCATCAAGTGATCCTCCCACCTCAGCCTCCCAAAGTGCTGGGATTACAGGTGTGAGGCACCTCTTCTGGCCCTCTCTTCATCTTAGATCAGCTAATCTTGGGAAATAAGGACAAAGGCCTTTACCCATGTCCTTCTTGGGGTGGTCTCACCACATGTACACTATCTCCCTTGCCCCCAAAACATCCACACAAACACACATTCTTTTGTACCAAGCCCTAATTACAAATGTCATAACTGCAACTAAAAAGCATATTTAAATGTGTGTTTGTTTAATCATGCCGACAGCCTTTTGTTTTACTTCCTTATTCTTGTCCTATTCTAAATGTGCTGAAAGTGTCAAAGTGTCTGATAAAAATGTAAAAGAAGCCTGACATACAAGGAAGACAAAATAAAAGGAAGAGACTTGGATAATTTGCAAAATAGAAAATGAGTCTTCAAATGATTGAATCACATATACTGCTTCTTAATAGACATTTTATATGCTAAATAATCTTTTTTTTTCTCTCTCTCAGTAATAGAAATGTTGACCCAAACTTTCATAAAGTTGTTGAATGCCTTTTCAGAAGTTGCAAATGCAAACTGGCTGGGCACAGTGGCTCACGCCTGTAATCCCAATACTTTGGGAGGTTAAGGCGGGTGGATCACTTGAGGTCAGGAGTTTGAGACCGGCCTGGCCAACACAGCAAAATCCCATCTCTACTAAAAACACCAGAATTAGCCGGATGTGTTGGTGCACACCTGTAATGCCAGCTACTTGGGAGGCTGAGACATGAGATTCACTTGAACAGGGGTGTCTGTGGGGAGGCTGCGGTTATTGAAGTCTGAGCGACAGAGGGAGACTCCTTCTCCAAACAAAACAAAACAACTTTCTGTTTCATTGAACTATCTCTTATAATTTCTCAGTAGAAATCAATGACACACATTTATACTGGCCCAGCTTAATATAGGAATATATTTAAAAATATTTAGTATAATATTTTTAACCTTTTAAGAGCATAAGATATTATTTGTTTTTACTTATTAGTACTACCTCCTTTGAGATACTTAATCTTAAAATGTAGATTAGTGATCCTTACTTTTTATATGTCCTGGTCCAATCTGAGACTATGATGAAAGCTGTAAATGCACACACCACATTAAATTATGCACACGATTTCAGGGATCGTGACCCCCCGAAGTCCCAGGACTCAATAAACAACTCTGGGATACAGAGTAAGAGATGTGCCTTTAAGCATATTATATAGATGCTGTTAATTGTAACTGAGTCTTTGACATAGACTAAAAACCAGCCAGTTGGATTTAAGTGTTCTTAGTATTAAATAGGCATGCATCCTACTCTATGCTGCAGATTAAACATGAGCTTTTGTAGCTTGGAGAACAGTACACCCACAAACACATTTAACAAAACACCATGCTAATATTTCAAGCCATAAGGGGTGCCTGGATCAGAGAGCCTCAACCTTTGTGCCCAAGAGTCTCATGCTCCTTTGGGAACATCACAAATCTCTAGATCTGCATGGCCCCAAGAGATGACAACCCACATAAGAATGCTGGTCCCCACCCCCATCATTCCTTCCTCATGTCCCAGCTGAGTGCAAACTGTAATGTAAGGGATCAGGGATACACATGTAGACCATAGACTATGACTGCAATGGTTTTAACCTGGAAAATCTAAACAGATATAACTACATGTTAATTTCAACTCTAAAGTTTAAATATAGGATATATATGTAATATTTTAAGTGTGATTAATATAACTTTTTGGTGTATGTGCCAAGAAAATTGACTGCAAAATCTGCTTTGGTAAGGGGCTGAGTTGACTTGTTTTATAGATTTATTGATTAGAAGCCACTTAAATGTGAAGCTATGTCTAACAAAGTTAATTGTTTTGGGTTTGGAATAGCTGATCTGTAGCTCTTCTTTTTCAGTGGTCAAGTAACAGGGTAATTTCTCCATTAAAGCCACTCCTAGTTCATAACATAAAAGCTACTGTTTTCAAATACAAGAATCCTTAGTTAGTCACCTAAAGAAGTACAGTGCTGTCAATTTCATCCAAGAGTAATTTGCTAAGCAACATAAATGTTTGCTTCTTCAAATTCCATGGGAAATATGGTGTTTATGTGTTGAACTTTATGTTCTTTTGGGGGGAGGGAGAAAATGTCTACTTTCCTTGTTTTTTTTTGTTGTTGTTGTTGTTGTTGATGATGTTGTTAGTTTTGTTTGTTTATTTTTAGAGACAGGGTCTTGCTCTGTCACCCAGGCTGGAACGCATTGTGGTCATTTTTCAATGCATCCTTGAACTCTCAAACTCAAGGGATCCTCTAACCTCAGTCTCTTGAGTAGCTAAGACTACAGTGCATGCTACTATGCCTGGCCAATTTTTAAATTTTTCTGTAGAGATGAAGGGCTTCATATGTTGCCCAGGCAGGTCTGGAACTCCTGGCCTGAAGCGATCCTCCTGCCTCAGCTTCCCAAAGCGTTGGGATTGTAGGCATGAGCCACTGCATCTAATCATTTGATTAGGAAAGAAAGAAAAAAGGAAGCCATGTCTCTCAATACCTACATTTAAACAAATAGAAAATAAATATTTTCAGAGGCTCAGTTGAAAAATCAGAGTAAGTAATAATACTCTATGTTTAACCTAAAATTGCATCTGCTTTGGACTTTACCCGCAAAGAGGTCTGCCTGCATTTTAGCTTTAATGAAGATGTAAAGTGGTTGTTCTTTCCTTCTGGGAGGGAAGACAAAACACTCTTCACAGTCATGGGAGAAATGCTTCCTCCAGGAGTGGGGTTTGGAAAATAAGTGGTGAGGTGAAGTCTTCACTTACTTCGAGGTTTCATTTTTAAAGTAATATGCCAACTGATGAATTGTATACATGATTCAGGCACAGAAGTGCTAAATTTTGGCAAAATAGAAGAGTATAGATTCACAGTCTTCAAAGTTTTTTTTTCTTAAATCATAGATTCCTTTTTTTCTTTTTAAAAAATGCTTTATGATATTTGCTTTATTGCTTATCTGTCCTTTTATCCATCCCTGTATCCATCCATCTTTTTTAAAAAAATTTTATTTTAAATTCCAGGATACATGTGCAGGACGTGTAGGTTTGTTACACAGGTAAATCTGTGCCATGGTGGTTTACTGCACCTATCAACCCATCATCTAGATATTAAGCCCAGTAGGCATTAGCTATTTTTCCTGTTGTTCTCACTACCCACACCTCCCCTAGAAGCCCCAGTCAGTGTGTGTTGTTCCCCTTCATGTGTCCATGTGTTGTCATCATTCAGCTCCCACTTATAAGTGAGAGCATGCAGTGTTTGCTAAGGATAATGGCTTCCAACTTCATCCATGTCCCTGCAAAGGACATGATCTCAGTCCTCTTTATGACTGCATAGTATTCCATGGGGTATATGTATCACATTTTCTTTATCCAGTCTGTCATTGATGGGCATTTGGGTTGAATCCATGATAGACCCCTTTCTTTGAATGAAAGGATGCCCAACTCCCCTAGGCCCTGCAGCCAAAATGAAACTGCTAAGTGTGGACCCGCCCACCTCCCCTAGGCTCTCAGCAATTGTCCCCTGGTTTCTTCTCCCACTTGAACAGAGCCTTGATTATTGCTGGGCATGGAGTAGAAGCCCAACTTAATAAAGCACTCTTGAAAGGACTGAGAGGGGCTTTAGGATGCTATCCACTGGCAATAGGACTTTCAGGCATGGATGATTCACAGCTGATTTGTGAAAGAAATAGGAGTATTTCCTAAACATTTTGGATTAACATCCCAGGATAAAGAAAAACACTCCTTCTTCCTTAGATTATGTGTGTGTGCATGTGCACAATAATAATATTGGTAACTTTTTTTTTTTTTTGAGATGGAGCTTTGCTCTTGTTGCCCAGGCTGGAATACAATGGTGCTATCTCAGCTCACTGCAACCTCCTCCTCCTGGGTTCAAGCAATTCTTCTGCCTCAGCCTCCCAAGTAGCTGGGATTACAGGCATGCGCCACCATGCCTGGCTGATATTGTATTTTAGTAGAGATGGGGTTTCACCGTGTTGATCAGGCTGGTCTCAAACTCCTGACCTCAGGTGATACACCTGCCTCAGCCTCCTAAAGTGTTGGGATTACAGGTGTGAGCCACCACACCCAGCCCGTAATATTGATAACCTTAATAAGAGCTACTCATTCTCTGTTGAAAGAAGAGACTTTTAACCATTCTTTTCTCTTTCAAGGAAGGTTGCTCTCCATTCTCTTTGCTTTCTTTGGGTTTGAGTCATTTTTCAGTTGAATTAGCAGGGCACAGTCTGTTTTGTCAATGAACAATTAAAAATGCCCTCTTGATTCTAGATTATGTAATTGACTCTAATAACTCATGAAATGTTTGCAAAGTCAAACTACTGACTTAAATTTAGTTTCAGTTATGATTAAGAGGTTCTCTAGGCACCAACTCCACAAAGACTTTTGAGGACCATTTGGGAAATTGTTAAATCAAAGTGGTGTATATTTGAAAGCTTATTATAATATATTTTGTAATGCGTTCTCAAAATATTTTCTTAGAAAAAGTTTTTATAGTTCTCTGAAATTGAGCCAGAGGATCCTGAATCTGACTTTTTTTTAACTAACAGTGAATTTTTAGTTCAAACAGTCTTTGCATTCTGCCATTTATGTGGGTTTTATTTAAAAGAATGTAGAAATGCTAAACCATGAAGTGAAATATTTGGAATAACCCCACTGAGCCTCAAAAGTGTCCTGACCTTGTTCTTAGAAGCACTTCTTTGCTTTATATGCTGGTTTTCAAACACTGGGAATGTTCATGTGGGCTTTCACATTATTCTGTACCCTGGGACCTCACCGTCAACAGCTGAGATAAGAAAAGAATGCTCTTCAGAGCACTGCTGCTCATTAGGGTGCTGTCCAAAACCTCATCCATGCCTGATCAAGTTAGTGGAATGTCAGCCTCTCCTGTGATGAAAGGATCTAAAGTGACTTCTCAAGCACCCAAAATATTAGCTGTCATCCCCGTCCATGCAGAGCTCTAAGATTTAGGCCTTGCAGACACAAAACTGTATGTACAGAATGCCCCTTGTTATGTTACAAATTTTCAAAATGAATAGAAGAAAGTGGACAGGATATATACAATGAGTTAACGGTGGGTACCTGTGGACTTGGGGATGATGGTGACTTTTGTTTTCTTCTGTTAACTTTTTACTTTGCATTTTTAAGTTTACAACAATGCAAATATATATTTGTAAATGTCAAAACAACTTGATTTTCTAAAAGGTGGAATAGATGCTGCAGTTACTGGCAGAACCAAAATCAGAGTGAGGACATGATGCCCATGAGCCCTGAATGTGAGCTGCGTGATAGCAGTGCCAGATGGACATGAACCTGGGGTTTAAAATACGCTCATGGTAGGGGTGCTGAGTCAGGAACCCGCTACAAGCCAGAAGGACCAAACATCTAGAAAGATAATGATTTTGGGCTGGGTGAGGTGGCTCACGCCTGTAATCCCTGCTGACTTTGGGAATCTGAGGTGGGTGGAATTGCATGAGCCCAGGAGTGCAAGACCAGCCTGAGCAATGTGGTGAAACCCTGTCTCTACAAAAAATACAAACATTAGCTAGGTGTGGTGGTATGTACCTGTAGTCCCAGCTACTCAGGAGGCTGAAGCAGGAGGATCAGCTGACCCCACTGAGGTTGCGACTGTAGCAAGCCATGATCATGTCAGGCTGGGTGACAGAGTGAGACCCTATTAAAAAAAAAAGAGAGAGGGCCGAGTGCAGTGGCTTATGCCTGTAATCTCTGCACTTTGGGAAGCTGAGGTGGGCGGATCATGAGGTCAAGAGATTGAGACCATCCTGGCCAATATGGTGAAACCCCATCTCTACAAAAATACAAAAATTAGCTGGGCATGGTGGCATGCACCTGTAGTCCCAGCTACTTGGGAGGCTGAGGCAGGAGAATTGCTTTAACCTGAAAGGCGGAGGTTGCAGTGAGCTGAGATTGCGCCATTGCACTCCAGCCTGGTGCCTGGAGACAGAGCAAGACTCTGTCTCAAAAAAAAAAAAAAAAAAAAAAAAAAAAAAAGAAAAGAAAGAAAGAAAAAGAGAGAGAGAGAAAAGAGAAAAAAATAAAGAAATGTAATGACTTTGGACCAATAGGGGAGCAGAGAGCAGTGTCATTGTGTAACAGACATTTAGGATCTACATCCAACCCTTCTGCATCCAGTCCTCCTGACCTCCACTGTAGCTGGGACCCTGTCAGCTTTTCTCACCTTTATGTTCTTTCTCTGTTTTTATCCAAAGCCATCGAGAATTATATTCATTTGAACAGCATTTTATGTGGTACATACAGTTTGGTTAAGGAGAGATACAGAGTTTTTCCTGGGTGTTTGTAGTTGCCACAAATGAATCTCTAGTCTGGGAGTTTGTAGGGCATGCAGTGGAGCTGAGGGTAGGCTAGACAAGTGAAAAGATGCGATGCTGACCTCTGGGAGAAGCAGGGAAGGCAGTGGTGGAGCTGAGAAGTGACTTTTGTGTTTCACACTCCCTTGTCTTTTTTACAGCCTCTTTTTTTTTTTTTTTTTTTTTTTTGAGGTGGAGTCTGGCTCTGTTGCCAGGCTGGAGTGCAGTGGTATGATCTCGGTTCACTGCAACCTCCGCCTCCTTGGTTCAAGCAGTTCTCATGCCTCAGCCTCCCGAGTAGCTGGGATTATTAGCGCATACCATCATACCCAGCTAATTTTTGTATTTTTAGTAGAGACGGGGTTTCACCATGTTGGCCAGGATGGTCTAAATTTATTGACCTTGTGATCCACCCACCTCGGCCTCCCAAAAGTGTTGGGAATACAGGCATGAGCCACCACGCCCAGCCACATCTCTTCTTATAGCAGCTCCTTCCCTGCCTCTGGTGTTCCTGTTCTCTTGGTGCCCTCTAACTGGTCAAAACCCAACAAGACACACCTTGAAAACTGAATGCCCCAAAAGGCTCCTTTCCCTTCATATCTCTCTTGTTCCCTTTTCTTTCCTATCTCCCTGTGCTTCCTTTATTCTCATGAAATGTATGCACAGAGCTCACAGCATATTTACACTCAGAACACTGAGAAGTTTGAGAGTAGTAGCTATTAGCTCCTTCATATAGCTAACCATTTGGAACTAATATTTTGAACAGTGTCAGGAAAGACAGTGTGCTAACGTGACCTGCTACATTAGGTGGTGGCCAACCAACTGCTAAGAGAGAGAGAGAGAAAGTGTGTGTGTGCGTGTGTGTGTGTGTGTGTGGCAGGCCGTTACTTCCTGGCTGTCAGAGAGCTCCAGACACTTCAGGACAGAGGTATGACTAGGGAGATTGCAAGAGTCCCAAAGTCCTGGGGAAGAGAAGCTAAACTTCTCTGCAGTTTTGGTTTAGCATGTACAGACTAGGTGATGGACTGCGGCCCACAAAGGCCTGGACTGGAGGGACAGCCACTGGGGCTGCAGGCAAAACCCAAGAGGAGCCAAGAAGTCTAGCAGTGTGGGAAGAGGCAGCAGATACTGGTGCAGAGGTCACTGACCTAGACTCCTGTATGCTGTCTGTTCAGATCATGAGGTCAGGAGTTCGATACCAGCCTGGCCAACATAGTGAAACCCCGTCTCTACTAAAAATACAAAAAAATTAGCCTGGCATGGTGCCGGGCACGTGTAACCCCAGCTACCTGGGAGGCTGAAGCAGGAGAGTTGCTTGAGCCCAGGAGCCGAAGGTTTCTGTGAGCTGAGATTGCGCCATTGCACTCCAGCCTGGACAACAGTGGGAGACTCTGTTTCAAAAAACAAACAAACAAACAAACAAACAAACACAGCACTACCTTCACAGGGTTGTTGTGAAAATGAAATCTTTAATGCATGAGCGGCATCTAGCACATGACTGTACAAATTAAATAATCCGACCTTAATAAATGTGGGCTATTAGTACTTTTTTAAAAAAAAATTTTATTTTTTATTTTTTGAAAGAGATAAGGTCTCACTCTGTTGCTCAGGGGCATCTTGAACTCCAGGTGTTGTAAGAGTTTCTCCTTAGTTCAGCCAAAAACCTGGTTCTTGTCACACGTCCATGAAAGATTAGGCTCACAGACACTTTGAAGGGTGAGAAGGGCAGGGTTTATTAAGCAAAAAGGAAAAAAAAAAGGGGGGGGAAACAGGGACTCTAGCAAAGCAAGGGTCCTGCTGGTAGGCTTCCCTGCCTCACAGACTGAATTGCCAGTTACAACCTGGGAACAGAAGAAGCCAGAATCCTCCCCTCTGCAAATGATGTGAAATTCTGTTGCTCTACCCCAGTGTGCATGCCTCCCAGTGCATAAGCCGGTCAGAGGACGTTGGGGACCCCATTATACTTGGTTCTCTCAATGGGGTCAAACAATCCTCAAGCCTTGGCCTCCCAAAGTTCTGGGATTAGAGGCATAACCTACAGCATCCAGCCTTCAGTACTTTTATCATTGGTGTTTTTGTGAGATTTCTTTTCTCTATTTTTCCCTAATTATTTTCTACTTATTTTCAAGTGGTTACATAGTTTGATTTTATGGGATACAATAAAAAGGATTTGACCCAGTTTTTGTTTTTAAGCAGAGAAATTACTTCTTAGGATGTATTTTAAAGGGTTAGATTATACCTGAAGTGGGTTGAACTTAAGCAAAGTTTTAAAAATGATTGTGTCTCAAAGTTGAATAAAAGAATTGGACCCCAATGTCATTCTTTGCTTTAAGATGATTGTGAGAATAACAATTAGGAGGCTAATATATTATTGAAAGTGGTAATTTTACCAGTTTTGAACTCTTGTTCAAAGACATAATTGGAATAATTTTCAATAGACATCAGTCTTTATTTCTTAGGAAATCACAATGATTAAATTAATGGCAGGCAGCCTCTCTTATTATTTGAAGATAATAGGAGTCTGTTGAGGATTAGTGGGGAAAAATGAATGATACATGTTCTATTAAATACTTCACAGTAGAAACATTTCTTACTACTCCTTGTCTTGCCACAATTTATACATTGAAGCACAATCATCTATGCAACTTATTTTACTGCGTTTGGCCTAAAAACTAATTCAAATAAAGAATAAGACTAATGCTTTCCTTGGGATAAAAGTGTACAGTTCTATTTAGGGGGTACGTAATATGCCAATTCAAAAGAAAGTCATGTGATGCTCTAAGAGCTTTGTAGAAGTGGAAAACATAGTTCATTTTTTTCTCTGGGTTTTTTTTTCAGGAGTCTCTTCCTGCTTCTTTATGAAATTGAACACTGGACAATGGCAATAATATCACAGTCGTTATTCAGACTTTTAAATTGCTCTAATTGTGCTTTAACTTTGAAGTGAGACATTCAGATCACTTAGTGTTAGGGAAATGGTACATGGATGAATAACTAAATGGATCTTGATCTGTTATTTTAGCTTGAGGCTTAGTAAAGTGGTTTTTGTCAGTGGAAAATTGCACCCTATTTTCTTCAAGATCTTTCTACACTGAAAATGATTTAGATGGTATAGCTGAGTCTAACACCACCCAGATAAGCATCTGCAGTTGCACTTACCTGGACTTGGGTGGTATTGCCTTTTTTTTTTTTTTTTTTTTTGGAGACAGAGTCTTGCTCTGTTGCTAGGCTACAGTGCAGTGGTGTGATCTCAGCTCACTGCAACCTCTGCCTCCTGGTTCAAGCGATTACCCCACTTCAGCCTCCTGAGTAGCTGGGACTACAGGCACGTGCCACCATGCCCGGCTAATTTTTTTGTATTTTAAGTAAAGGTGGAGTTTCATCATGTTGGCCAGGATGGTCTCGATCTCCTGACCTTGTGATCCACCTGCCTCAACTTCCCAAAGTGCTGGGATTACAGGTGTGCACCACCGTGCCCAGCTAGTATTGCTTTTTAAATTTCAATATCACTCTAAACCTTTTCTGGCTTTTGCCCGCTTCAGTACCCTTGACCTATAAGTTGGGAAACCTGTTTGTTTCTCCTTCTGGCTGGAATGTCTACTTAAAGATTCATGTTATTGGTCGTGACTCAAGTTACATACACCGATTCCCGAGCTTTTCTTGACTTAATTCTAAACTAAATGACACGGTGATTGTGAGGCTCCAAGGCAAAAAGTAAATCAGAAAAACTACCTAATTTAATAGCTAAAAAGTTCTTGTAAACATATAGATGACCACATCAGGAAATACTGTTTTCATTGTTTTGGAAAGTAGGAGAAAGTGACATAAGATCTTGTTTGGGGAGAAAGGAAGAGCTGGCACATGATTAGCTGCACCAAAGCAAAGGCAAATACATGAAGAAAAGCCAGTCACTTTGAGTGTTAGCTTATCTTAACATATTGCTCACTTTAAATTTAATACCCATTTTCCTCCATTGTTTCTGGTTTAATTATTATAATTTGAAATAATTGTGGTTGAAAAAATGTTTAGCTAAATCATGAGACCTCACTACCTTGTAATTTAACACAACAAAATAAGAACTGTAAGGTAAAGAGTCTGGACAATGGGGAGTTGAGTTTACAAAAGAGAAAAAAGGACCTAGATTTATTTGACATGAAAATAGAGCGTTTCTTACTCTAGGGTGAATTTTACAGTAATTCTACATTTAAGTTTTGGCCACCGAACTAGACTTGCCGGTTGTATGAATTTGGATAAAATTCTATTCAGAAGAGAAAAGATGACCAAAATTAAAAGCCTACCTCTTGGGATTGTAGTGCAAATTGCATAAATTAATCCATATCAAAGCATTTTGTGAATTGCAAACTGTGACACTAAATTCACTTTATAGGAGGCAATCACCAAGTGTTATTAAGTGATTGAAAGAAAATATTAATCCAACATGTTATGTGGTTTTCCTAATGTATAAAATAAGGAAAGCATTCCAACCTGTGAGTACCTCTGCCAAAAATGCTTGACTTAGTCATGAGGGAACAATCAGTCAAATCCAAACTGAGGGCAGTTAGGCAAAGCAACTGGCCCGGACTCTATGAAAACGTGTCATGAGAGGTAAAAAGAGACTATAGACATGCCTTGGTGATCCTTGATTAAATCCTGGATTTAAAATAAGGTATAACAAATCTTCCACACTGAAACAGACATTAGTGTTAAAATTGGACTATTTTGACTGTATATAGATAGCATTGTGTCAATTTAAAATTTCCTGAGTGTGACCATTATTACGTAACTATGGTAGGATCATTGCTCTTAGGAGGTACATGCTGAAGTATGTAAGGGTAAACCATCTTTAGGTCTAAAAGTGGCTTAAATGGTTCAGCAAAATGTTTAGATATGTAAAGAGATAAAGCAAAAGTGGAAAAGTGTTATAATTTGGGACTCAAGGTGAAAGCCATCTAGGTATTCATTGCTACCTATTCCTATAAACTTTCTATAGTTTTAAAGATTTCCAAAATAAAATTTTGCAAAAAAATTTAAAAAATCCTAGTACTCAAGTAGATTGAGTTATTAAAATACAGATCTTGAAATGTGTCCTTTACAGATCCTATCTTCCTACCACTTTATTTTTCTGTGTGATGCAAATATGTAGATTTAAAAACAGAAAAATCTGTGTTTTTATAAATATATGCTTTAGGCAATGAATGGAATTGTTGTTACTAATTTGAACATTTTCCCACTGGAAAAATTTCAAGAAAATGGGTAGACATTCTCAAGCCATGAAAGAACGTGCACATCTTTCATGATATTTAAAAGTGAAGTAAAAATGTATCATGGGGTGTGTTCAGAGGGTTAGAACATTATTTTTAACTGTCCTCTTTAGAAAAAAATTCCATTTTGAGGATCTCAGTTTAATGATTTTGTGATAATTTGCTTCCTAGATCTTCTTTCCTATGAGATAAAACTTTTGTTTTCATTTTTTTGAGAGAGACATTGGAAAGTTGGTAGCAGAGGTGACTCTGTACAGACTTGTTTACTAGAGTTATTTATTTATGAGTTGATTTATTTTTATTTTTCTGTTTTTTTTTTGTTTTGTTTTTTGTTTTTTGGTTTTTTTTGCCTCTCAGAGTAAGGAATATACCATGACTATCAAAGTACTTTAGAACTTTAATTATATGAAGAGTCTGTTTTACAAGCAATTGTGTGTGTTTAGATGCCCAAGTATAGATTGAATGCTCTAGAAGTGGGGTACTTACTGCAGCAGCTTGATTCTTGCCTCCTCAAAGGAACTGAGGGGCATGACATAGAGTGAGAGACTGAGGCAAGTTGTTGAGCAGGAGTGAGAGCTTATTAAAAAGTTTTAGAGCAGGGACGAAAGGAGTTAAAGTACATCTGGGAAAGTGCCAAGCAAATAACTTGAGAGATCCAAGTGCCCTGTTTTATCTTTGACTTGGGGTTTTACACATTGGCATGGTTCACATGCCATGTTTTACACATTGGCATGTCTCTCCTTCCCTGATTCTTCCCTCAGAGCAGGCTTTCCGCATGTGTAGTGGCCTGCCAGCACTTGAGAGGAGAGCATGCTCAGTGTGTTTACTGAAGCTGTGTGCATGCTCACTTGAGGCATTTTTCCCTTACCAGCTGAGTGTTCCTGGAGGGAGGTCATATACCAGTTAAACTCTGCCATTTTACCTGTTACTGCACATACTTGGGCCCATTGGCCAACTCCTGAGATCTCATCAGGAAGCTGATGATCACCAGCTTCAAGTGTTTCCTATCTGTTGGGAGACTGCCTTTCCCTGGCACCAGCTGCCACCAATTATTATTTTAGAGAGACAGTTTAACAACTGCCTGATCATCACCTGATGGTTTAACATTGCCTGACATTCCTGGGTGGTGGTGGTAATGGGACTTTCCTGACCTGTTTGTGTTTGCCGAGCTATCTACTCTAACATAATCACGATGACCAATTTACTATTTTTTTGCTTCTTCTTGGGGTTGATATGGTGGGATTCTGATTTTCTCCTAGGTGATTAAGTCCAGGCAGAAATCTCATGACTCACTTTTCTCTTTCTCTCTCTCTTTTTTTTTTTTCTCCCTGTAACGGTCAAAGACAACAGAAGTGGACCAAGAAAGTTCATAACTTTTTGGTATGTAATTGAAAACTCTTTGAAACAAATTCTTCCTCTTTAGTGATATTTATGACCTGAAACACCTGAGTTTCTCTTTGTTATTCTAATCTGTGAAATAAATTAGTATAGCCTAGATATGTTTATCTCTAGGCTAGGGTTTATGCAGAGGGAAGTTAATAGTATTGATAAATTGCTAACTATCTTTGGTCCTCCGAAGATTACTTTTTAGTGGGAGACTTGTCCGCTAAAGTCATTTATTTATTTATTTGTTGATTTTTTTTTCTTTTTGCCTCTCTCAGAGTAAGAAATATACCATGACTACCAAAGTACTTTAGAACTATAATTATGTGAAGAGTCTGTTTTACTAGCAATTGTGTGTGTTTAGATGCCCAAGTATAAATTGAATGTTCTAGAAATGGGACACTTACTGATTTAAATTTACCAATAATTACAATTAAATATTTATATTTAATAATGATAGTACAACAGTAAAATAATCTTAAGATGTCCCTCACCTCTAAAGTTTATAGCTTTATTCCTAATGATCTGGGAGAGATTGGAGTTGAATACCTGTATAATTCTTCTCATTATTCCTCTGAAATTTTCTATTATGAAATGATTTTAAAAGAAGTATATGTCATAACTCCTCACTGGGGTATCTGTCCTTTATTTGATTTAATTATTTTATTTATTTATTTATTTTTTGAGCCAATGTCTCACTTTGTCTCCGAGACTGGAGTATAGTGGCATGATCACAGCTCACTGCAGCCTTGACCTTCCAGGCTCACGTGGTTCTCTCACCTCAGCCTCCCAAGTATGCCACCATGCCAGTTAATTATTAAAACTTTTTGTAGATACAGGGTCTCATTATGTTGCCCAGGCTAATCTCTAACTCCTGGCTTCAAGCGATCTTCTTGCCCTGGCCTCCCAAACAGCTCGGATTATAGGCGTGAGCCCTTGCACGAGTCCTTAATTCTTTTTTTTTTTCGGAGATGAAACACAATTTTAAACTTGCTGGGGAATTCAAAGGAAGCATTCTTTTCACAGTTATCTGTTAAAGACATATCTTTTTGTGAGTCTACAGATGTAATTGAAATTCTGGTAAATTTTCAGGAAGTATTAGTATATAACTTAAATACTATTATTTTCCTATGACCCAGACAATAATCACTATTGTTCCCAGTATGTAGTTGCTACCATTTCCAATTATGTTGCAACTGTCTTTGAAATATTGTTAGTCATAACTCATTAGTCACCAGTGTGCCCTTTGGTGACCATTGTCCTTCTCTTTCTTGTTTTGTAGTTATTAAAACCTGTTGTTCTGGTTTTCTGACTCATGGACATACAGATTAGTTTTGGTGCATACCTTAGTTGTTCGGACGTCTTCTAAGACATAAATTCTGTTGTTTCAACACATATACAAAATACGTGCATTTACTGATGAGTCAGTCAGTAAGATGCCTGCATGGCCTTCTGCAGTAAAGAATGCTTTATTTACCGTAAAATTTGATGTGTTGTTGAGGAATTTTAAATGATGCTTTTTGTACTCATATTTTCATTGATGATTTACAAAACTGGTTTCCCTAAGGTACTGACAAAAGTAGGTGATTTTTATATCTTCAAAAGTTGTCAAGTATGTTTTCTAGTATAATACTTCTGGTTCTCAGATTACGGACCTCCCCATCATAGTGGGCATCTAGTAAGAGCATGGCTTGTTATAAGGAAGCTGCGTTTGTTGGAAGACTGAATTAGATGAACTTTATAGTCTCTTATAATAAAATAAGAGACAGCACAATGGTACAAAGGGGAGACTCTGAGTTCAGAGGGCTGGGGTTTGAATCTTATCTCTGACACAGATACACACCAATCTGTGCGACCTTGGGCATATTACTTATACCCTTTATGCACTTCACTTTCCTCTTCTGTTAAATGGAGACTAATAGTATCTTCCATAGCTGGTGTAAGGATTTACTGAGTTAATATGAATATAGCTCTTAGAACAATATCTGGTACATAATTAAGCACTTGATAAATGTTAGTGATGATGGTATATTAGTCAGTTCCCACACTGCTATAACGAATTACTTGAGACTGTGTAATTTATAAAGAAAAGAGGTTCATTGGCGCACAGTTCTGCCAGCTGTACAGGAAGCATGGCTGGGGAGGTGTCAGGAAACTTACAATCATGGTGGAAGGCAAAGGGGAAGTAGGCACAATCATCATATACCAGGGCAGGACAGAGAGAGAGAGAGAAGGGAAAGTGCTATAGACTTTTTATATTTTATTTATTTTTATTTTTTAATTTATAAAAACAGAGATGTTGGCCAGACTGATCTCAAACTCCTGAGCTCAAGCGATCTGTTATATACTTTTAAACAACCAGATCTCACGAGAACTCACTCACTATGACGAGAACAGCAAGGGGGAAATCCACCCCCATGATCGAGTTGCTTACCACCAGGCCCCTCCTCCAACACTGAAGATCATAATTCAACATGAGATTTGGGTGGGGACACAAGGCCAAACCATGTCAGATGGTAATGAATGATCTTGTCATCAGCCCTGGCGTTTAAGAGTGGAGTTCACCTTGCAATAATTGGTATGAATTTCCAACAGCTTATTTCTTCAGGTGTCCTGTGTACTGCCGTGGTTCCACCCGATGCTAACATGAAGGCAAAGCTCAGATTCTTCACCTCTTTCTACTGAAACTGACACTGTGGTGTCACTTTTTCCATCACACTGCTCTCCCCATTTTACAGGCTCCACCTCTCCTCTTCCCCTTACTACCTCATTGTAGGTCTTTCTGTACACATCCAAACACTGCTGGCTTTCAGATTTTATGCCAAAGGGGCTTATGATGATATTTTTCTAGCGAAGTCAAATGTTTACATAAGAGAAAGTCTTGAACCAGCTACTAGGATAATAAAATGTCCTCCAACTTGGCATGTTAACAATTTTCATCTTTTACTCCTGTCATTAAGCAATACTGAAGGAACCTTGTTTATCTAGTCACTCTAATAAATTATAGACATAGTTCTTTTTTTTATTTTTTTTGAGATGGAGTTTTGCTCTTGTTGCCCAGGCTGGAGTGCAATGGTGTGATATCTGCTCACAGCAACCTCAGCCTCCCGGGTTCAGGCGATTCTACTATCTCAGATTCCCGAGTAGCTGGGATTACAGGCATGCACCACTATGCCCGGCTAGTTTTGTATTTTTAGTAGAGACAGAGTTTCTCTATGTTGGTCATGCTGGTCTTGAACTCCTGACCTCAAGAGATCCTCCGGCCTCGGCCTCCCAAAGTGCTGGGATCACAGGCATGAGCCACTGCGCCCGGCCAGAGATAGTTCTTTCTAAAAATTTTTTTTTTTACTTTAAGTTCTGAGATACATGTGCAGAACATGCAGATTTGTTACATAGGTGTACATGTTGTGATTTGCTGCATCTATCAACCCGTTATCTAGGTTTTAAATCCTGCATGCATTAGGTATTTGCCCTAATGTTCTCCCTCCACTTGACCCCCTACCCCCAACAGGCCCTTGTGTATGACAGATATAGTTCTTAGTTCAAAGGTGTGTAGTGGGAGCAAACAGTTTGTATGTAGTTTTCATTCACATGTGCCTACATTTTTGGCCCCATGATTATTTCAAGTACTCCACAGATTTCTCATGTACAGAATGCTTGTCTAATTATTTTGACATATTCCTGCTGGGCAGTAAATATTGTGCAGTTTTATGTGAATGCATTTGAACATCAAGTTATATTTTTCTTACTATTTTTTACTTGCTATGGCTTATGAAACTTATGTTCTAAGACTTGCTTAATTTTGATTTATGTTACCAAGTGATTCAAGGTGTCAATGGACTTTTTCCAGAACAGAAATGTGTGGGGCCAGGGCTCACACCTCTAATAAAGAAACAACTCAGACTCCAAGGGTTCCTTGCCTTATTTTAAAATAAACTGTGTTAAAATCCTGTGTGCTGGCAGTGAAGAAATAGATGACCACATATATTTTCTTCTTGAAGGCTCATAATTTTTGTGCATATGTGTGCAAAATATAACAATGTGAAAATAATGTGGACAACTAGATTGCAAAAAAAGAACTGGCTGAAAGAATACTTATATGGAGATTATTCCTTGAAAACAGTATCTGTAAGCTTTTCAGGTTATTGACAGGGCAGGTTAACATTTGAGCTATTGTTTTCTTGGTTAATACTATTTTTGCATTTTTAAAATTTTAGCTAAAAAATATGGGTATAGCTTTCTAAAAGATAGAATCCAATTTCAAGAATGATGAGGTATTAATTGAAAATCTCAAAATCTTTTGAGATTATTTCTATGAATTAATAGGGCATTTCCTCAGAAAATTTTCTGCATTTATTGTATGTAGACAGTGAGGAAAAAGGAAAAGAAAAGAACAAGCTTTCTCAGCAAGTGAAAGGTTTCTTGTTGCCATTTTCATCTTCCCTGAGTTTATTATCCTTAGTAGGGTTATCAATGTCTTTCCTAATAAAATCACCTTCCAGCCAAAGTGTTAAAAAAGGCAACTACCTACCTTGGGTATATGTCAGTTTACACAGAAAAAATTTAAACAGAGCTTGAAGAAATATAGGAAAGACTTTTGTTAATAATTAATAAGGTACAAGAGCTCTTGTTAGACTAGACTGGGCTACGCTGAAATAAACCTGGAGTAACTGTGATTTTTTTTTTTTTTTTTTTTTGAGTTGGAGTCTGACTCTGTCGCCAGGCTGCAGTGCAGTGGCACAGTCTTGGCTCACTGCAACCTCCGCCTCCTGGGTTCAAGTGATTCTCCTGCCTCTGCCTCCCTGGTAGCTGGTACTATAGGTATATACCACCATGCCCAACTAATTTTTGTATTTTTAGTAGAGACAGTGTTTCACCATGTTGGCCAGGATAGTCTTGATCTCTTGACCTCGTGATCCATCCACCTCTGCCTCCCAAAGTGCTGGTATTACAGGCCTGAGCCACCGCGCCTGGCCAACTCTGATTTCTTACCCGCACTCTATGTTCACTGCTGGTCGTCAGGAGGGGAGGGCTCTTCTACTCCACACAGTCACTCAGGGATCCAGGCTGATGAAAGCTCCACCATCCTACAACTCCACCATGTCAATAGGTAACTTCGGAGTTGGCCACGACACAGAGGAGGGTATGGGGCACTCATATACTTCTCCAGACAGAAAGTGATGACATCACCTCTGCCCAGTCCCCATTGGCCAGAACTACTCATATGGCCTCTCCTAATGCATGGGCCTGGGAGATCTTCCTGGAGGCTGAGGGAGGAGAGGAGAACTATACATAGAGCATACTAGCAGTTTATTGTCTGATGATATGTGCTGCAAAGTTATCATATCCAGTATCTCTATATAACACCTTTCCTTTCTAAATCAGTCACATTTACAATTCTTTCTGTTCTACTAGGTAATTATTTTAATATTTTTAAATTAACTTCACATTTTTTACTTTCTGACTTTAGGTGAGAATAAGTGAAACAAAGATTATAAAGAAGGAAATAGTGAAGGCATAGATATAATCAACAGTGGAAAAATGTCTAGTAACCTTTTAGCCTTCATCTGTTTATAGACTTCGTTTGTGTTATCAATAGTACTTTCTTTTTTCTCAACAAAGTCATTACTTGAAATTAAATGTAACTGCAAATATGTGAGGATTGATTACAAAATCAATTCAAGGATATCAAGCTAAAAATACGAAACTATACTTGCACAGTTTTAGTAGACTGTATTTTATTTGTACTTCTTTTCATAATTCCATGCTCATATTTCCCTGAATCTTAATCTCATGTTCTTTTCCTTCTTTTATCTCATGTTTTTCTTTTTAAATGTCTTTGTCAGTTTATTAAAGTTTTTTACCAAGCAATGTTTTCATGTAGGGCGCATAAGGAATAAACAAACATGTCAAAAATGTGTTTATTTAGCACTCACACTTGATTGTATGTTTGGCTGGATATAGAACTTTATGTACAAATTTATTTTCACTCACAACTTCAAAGCCATTACCCCCCCCATTCTTCAGCATCCCATCTTGCACAAGAAATCTAATGCTGTTCTTGTTCTTGTTTAGAGATGGTACATTTTTATTCTGCCTATAAACTTTTTAGAATTTTCTGTGTACTTTGAAATTCTGAAATTTCAGAAGACATAGTCAAATGTATATATTTTTTTGAGGTGGAGTTTCAGTCTTGTGCCCCAGGCTGGGGTGCAATGGCGCCCGCGATCTTGGCTGACTGCAACCTCTGCTTCCTGGGTTCAGGTGATTCTCCTGCTTCTCAGCCTCCAGAGTAGCTGGGATTACAGGCATGCACCACCATGCCCAGCAAATTTTAAATTTTTATATTTTTAGCAGAGACACAGTTTCACCATGTTGGCCAGGCTGGTCTTGAACTCCTGACCTCAGGTGATCTGCCTACCTTGGCCTCCCAAAGTGCTGGGATTACAGACATGAGCCACCGCGTTTGGCCCAGAAGATTTCTTTTTCCACCCTCTCCCCGGGCTGTGCTTCCTGCTGTTTTGCCTTCATTTTCTATCTGTTTCCTTCACCAGTTCAGCAAAATGACCACTGCTAACTCTAGGTTAGCATTCATGGCTGACACCCCAGAAAAAAGGGACGAATCTCTTTCCCAATATTTCAGACAGAATTTCCTGATTATCTTGACTTGGTACATGTACTCTTCTGGATTGGTCATTGTGACAAAGGAGAGTAAGTACTTTGATCCATCTACTTCTTACCACTTGTATCGCTACCACTATGGTCCAGCAGAAGAGATAACATTGTAATCACTTCCTTGGATCATTCCAGTAGCCTTTTAATGGGTTTCTTGGTTTATGTCTTTTCTCTTTTTCAGTCTGTTCTCAATGCTGGAGGCAGAGCTGTTTATGTGTTTGTCAGATCAGAACCCTTCAAGGCCATTTTTTTTTTTTTTTTTTGAGACAGAGGCTTGCTCTGTCACCCAGGGTGGTATACAACAGCACAATCTCAGCTCACTGCAACCTCTGCACCCCGCCTGGGTTCAGTCGACTCTCCTGCCTCGGCCTCTCAAGCAAACGCCACCACCCCTGGCTGATTTTCTGTATTTTAGTAGAGACGGGTTTCACCATGTTGGCCAGGCTGGTCTTGAACTCCTGACCTCAGGTGATCCACCTGCCTTGGCCTCCCAAAGTGCTGGGATTACAGGTGTGAGCCACCATGCCCAGCCAAGCTTCTCCATTTCACTTCAAGGAAAACTAAAGTCTTCAACAAATAAATTTGTTTATTTAGAGACGGGCTTTCTCTCTGTTACCTGGGCTAGAGTGCAGCATGACTCATTGCAACCTCAAACTCCTGGGCTCAAGTGATCCTCCCATCTCAGCCTCCCAGGTAGTTAGTACTATAGGCATGCAGCACCACGCAAGGCTGCTTTTAGAACTTTTGTTTGTTTGTTTGTTTGAAATGGGGTCTCACTCTGTTACCCAGGCTAGAGTGCAGTGGGGCTATCTTGGCTCACTGCAACCTCTACCTCCCAGGTTCAGGCAATTCTCCTGCCTTAGCCTCCCGAGTAGCTGGGATTACATATGTACATCACCATGCCTGGCTTATTTATTTATTTATTTTTGTATTTTAGTAGAGGCAGGTTTTCACTATCTTGGCCAGGCTGGTCTTGAACTCCTGACCTCAAGTGATCTGCCTGCCTCAGCCTCCCAAAGTGCTGGGATTACAGGTGTGAGCCACCGCGCCCAGCCTTAATTTTTAAATTTGTTTTGTTGTGATGGGGATTCTCACTGTGTTGCCCAAGCTATTCTCACACTCCTGGCCTCAAACAATCCTTTTGCCCTGGCCTCCCAAAGTGTTGGGGATTACAGGTATAAGCCATAGTACCTGGCCTAGTTCTCACTTTTCAAAATAACTTTTATTTTGAAATATACGTACAGTGGAAAACATGAAACAAATGGAATAGCTAGATGATTTGTCATGAAGTGTAAATCCTTGCAACTGCCACTTGAGTCAAGAAATAGAATACCATTGGGATCTCAGAATCCCCTCTTGTACGCCTTCCAATAAATAATTCCTGACTGCCCTTCAAAGGTTACCACTCTTCTGCCATTTGTGGTTATTGTGGTTCCATTTTGTTATAATTTTATGACCCAAGTACACTTCCCTAAACACTATCATCTAGTTTTGCCTGCTGTATTATTTTATATAAATGGAATCGTATTGTTTATGTTCTTTTGTGTCTAGCTCCTTTCTCTCAATGTTATGTCACTGTGGATAGAGTAGTCTTTTTCTTTTTGATTGCCATGTAGTTCATTGTAATGACTGTATCACAATTTATTCATTTTCCCACTGATGGACATTTGGCTTTTTTTTTAAACAATTTTTTATTATTTACTTTTTTGTAGAGATAGAGTTTCACTTTGTTGCCCAGGCGGTCTTGAACTCTTGGCCTCAAGTGATCCTCCCATGTTGGCCTCTCAAAGCACTGGGTGTATAGGCATGAGCCACCATGCCCAGCCCTGTTTTTTGTTCTGGTTGTCATTAATGAACTGGATAGAACCATTGTTACACGTTTTCAGCATACATTTGCACACACATCTGAGGTGTGTACACCTGAGAGTGAAAGTTGTAAGCAGACACCATGCATGTAATTAGCCTTAGCAGATGTGGCCAAACACTTTTCCAAAATAATTTTCCACTGGCAATGTTTTGAGTTTTCACTGGTTCTATGATCTTGTCAACACTTGGTATTAGTCTTTTAAAATGACACTATTTTGTGGCTGATTATATTTCATTGCTATTCTGCTTTGCATTTCCCTGGTTGTTAATGAGGTTAAGTATATCTCCTACGTATATTGGCTGATGGATTTTCCTTCTTCGTGAAAGGCCTAGTAAGTTTTTTCTCATCTTTGTCTTGGGTTTTCTGCCGGTTCCTTATTGATTCATGGGAGTTCTTTGTAGATTCTGGATGAATGGTCTCGAGCAGGTTATATGTATGGTGCATATCTCTTCTCATTCATTTGCTTGTTTTCTCAGTCTCTGAGGTTGTCTTTTGATGAATGGGAATTCTTACTTCCAATGTGTTTCAACTTACAGCTTTTCCTTTATGGTTAGAACCAATGGGGGAAATGACAGTGTTTTCCACAGATAATATTGAGATGATTGGCTATTAATTAAAAAGATGAAACTTGATCCCTATTTGAAACTGTATAGAAAATCAATTGCAAGTAGATTGTAGCTCTAATAAGGAAGACAAGACAATACAATTTGTAGAAGGAAAAGTAGGACAATATCCTTATGACCACAGCAAAGGAAAAGCATTAGCCAGAGTCATCGTCACAATATTGAATCTTCCAATGAATGAATATGACATCTTTCCATTTATTTGTGCCTTTTTAGTTTCTTTCCAAAATTGATTTCTTCATTGAAGTCTTATACGTTTCTTATTAGATTCATTCTAATGTATTTGAATTTTTATGATATTGCTATCTTCTTAAAAATTTTACTTTCAAACTGTCTGTGGATGGTAGAAATGAGATTGTTTTTAACATTGGCTTTTGGCTTTGTAGCTAGCAACTTCCTTATGTCCACTTTATTTATTTATTTATTTTTGAGACAAGGTCTGGCTCTGTCACCTAGGCTGGAGTGTGGTGGCACGATCTCAGCTCACTGCAACCTCCAGCCCCCAGGTTCAAGTGATCCTCTCACCTCAGTCTCCTAAATAGCTGGGACCACAGGTGCACACCACTGTGACCAGCTTTTTTTTTGTTTGTTTGTATTTTTGGTAGGGATGGGGTTTCTCCATGTTGCCCAGGCTGGTTTTGAACTCCTGAGCCCCAGCAATTTGCCTACCAGAGCCTCCCAAAGTGCTAGGATTACCAACGTAAGTCACCGCACCTGGCCCACCTTTTAATTTTAATTATTAATGTGTAGATTCTTTCTGCATGTAAAACTATATCATCTGAAAATACTGACAATCTTGATTTTTTACTTTTTAATCATAATTTTTACTGTTGTTTCCCAGGACTTTTGAGACAATGTTGTTAAGTGATAGTGAGAATCTTTGGCTTATTCATAATATCAAAGGAAAAGGTTTCAACGTGTCACCATCAAACACTTGATGTAGGAATAAAGACCTTCTTGCTTATTGAAAATAGTGGAGTAAGGACCTTTTTGTTTTGACTATGGCAGGAATTTGAAGAGGGCTTGGCTTGGCAGTTCTTCTTTGACCCAGCTTGGCTTTAGCTGGGGCGACTAGGACGGCAGGATTTCTTTTTTCAAGATCACTTTTCCAACCATACTTCTGGATCCCTGGCATCTCTTAGATTCCCATCCTCGACTTGGCATCTCATTGTCCTGGGCCTGCCCACAGGGCATGGCTTTTTGCAGCACAGCAGCGTCAGAGGAGCTGGAGCTGGTGAATGTGCGTCTGGCTTCCACTGGAGCACATGTTCCTCTTTCAGATGTAAAATCCCTTGAAGTTGAGTCCACGAGGTCGTAGAAATTGCAATTCAACATTATCTGTTTCATTCAAAATCAATTTCCAATCGAAACTTTTTTTTCCACACAGGAGTTTAAAAATAATAATCTAAATGTTTGTCATAGCTGAATTTTAGTACTATGGAGTAAAGAAAAAATCGGTGATTCCTTCCATTTTGTGATGACAGACTTTTACTTTGGAAGTTAAATAAAGGTATCTAGGGCAGGATGGAGAGAAGAAAGTGCCCGTGTGCGTGGAAGGTGAGGAGGTGGGCGCAGCACGGTGTGTAGGTGAAGTGTGAGTGAGAAAGTGAGCGTGTAAAGATGAGAGTGGGCGGACCACAGGAAGCTGGGCGGACCACAGGAAGCTGGATGGAAAAAAAAAGTCTTTGGCTTTACTTAATTAAAAGCAAGAAAAAAGCAACCCAAAGACAAGTGGAAAATCTCACAGGCAAAGTCTATAAACGGTTGGAAACAAGAAATAAGCCCACATGAGTTCAGGCAAAAGTCAAGTGGCTGGTCAATTGCAGTCTGCTCTGTGATTTTTCCATTGCTTCGAAGTACTTTATATAGTAAGATAGTCTAATCAACAACAACAACAACCACCAATGAAAGAGCCAATGCTTCCTGGAGAAACAAACAGAAAATTTTCTTTTTGAAAAGTTAGAGTTCTGAGTTTATGATTCTAGTGGTTAAAAAATACTCTATTGAAATTGAAAGAATGTTGGCCTGGCGTGGTGGCTCACACCTGTAATCCCAGCAATTTGGGAGTCTGGGACAGGTGGATCCCCTGAGGTCGGGAGTTTGAGACCAGCCTGACCAACATGGTGAAACCCCGTGTCTACTAAAAATACAAAATTGGCTGGATGTGGTGGCACATGTGTATAATCTAAGCTTCTTGGGAGGCTGAGGCAGGAGAATTACTTGAACCCAGAAGGTGGAGGTTGTGGTGAGCCGAAACCATGCCATTGCACTCCAGCCTGGGCAACAAGAGTGAAACTCTGTCTCAAAACAAACAACAAACAAACAAACAAAGAATGTCAAATTAGGGAGTCAGGACGATTTAATCTTTTGTCTCAAGTTAAATATTGTACTTCAGTGTTTTTCCACTAGATGTCTCTTTGCATACATGTTATAATTCCAGAGAAAGTAAATCTATTCCTGAAGGCATTTGCTTATGTGGATTGTGTAACAAATATCTCAATTTGGGGTGGGGGATATTTAAGAATGACTTTAAAAACAGTTCTTCCTACAGAATAAATAGGTGTGTTTTAGTGACATCTCTCATTCTTGCTTTAGATATTTTGGAGACATTAACCCAGATTTGTCAGCAGATGCAAAATGAGGTCCTTGTGTCTGCGTGGTTAGCAGCGTGACATGGTGCAAGTCTTCCACCTGCTATGTGGGATTCTGACCCGGACGTGAGCCCTTCATGATTTCTGAATGAAGCCTCACCTAGGATGCACAATTCCCAAACAAGGTGCCTGCAGCTCTTCAGTGTCTCTTTCTTTTTCTTTTTTTTGAGTCTCACTCCGTCACCAGGCGCCAGGCTGGAGTGCAGTGGTGCGACCTCGGCTCACTGCAACCTCTGCCTCCCAAGTTCAAGCGATTCTTCTGCCTCAGCCTCCCCAGAAGCTGGGACTACAGGCGCGCGCCACCACGCCCAGCTAATTTTTTTTGTATTTTTAGTAGAGACGGGGTTTCACCATGTTGGCCAGGATGGTCTCGATCTCTTGACCTCGTGAGCTGCCTGCCTTGGCCTCCCAAAGTGCAGTGTCTCTTTCTGAGAGCTGTATGCCCTGCTGATCAGACCCTTCCAGACCACACCATGGCAGCTGGTCTGTGATTCCACAAGTAGCTCTTTGGGCAGCCACATTATCACTGTGAGTCACCTTAGGTCCCTGTGAATTGTCTAAATTTAGTAAATAGCTTACTCATTCTAACTTGTCCTAAAGTTGAGGCAGGGCCAATGTAAGACGACAGATATTTATTAGGTGCCTACTGCAGGTCTTGCCTTGAGTGTCTGTAAAAATTATTAAACTAATTCATTTTCTAAGAATGTAATGAGATCAACTGTTTACAAAACAAAAAAACAAAAACAAAAACAACAAAACCTGCTTCTAAGGAGAATTTGAAAAGGCAAAGATTATTTTGAGATACCACTGTTGATGACCACAGGGCTCTGGACCTAGAGTTTGAAAATCTGTATTCAAATTTGGCTTTAACTTGCTAGCTATGTAACCTAGGTAGTCTACCCAATGTGTATATTAATTTCTTCATCTGTAAAGATGTAAGTTATGTTACTTTGCAGCATTGCTTGAAGACTGAAGACAGTTTGCAATAGTTCTGCCAAATATCATGAGTCTCCAAGAGAAGTCACCCTATTCTGGGTAAAGCAGCCTTTACCATGATGATATACAGTAGTTTAACTCATGATCTCTCTTGTCTGATAACCCTTGGGCGTGACCTTTGCAAAATTACAAGGCCCTTAAAATGATGTTTCTTTCTTTTTTTCTTTTGAGATGGAGTCTCTCTCTGTTGCCCAGGCTGGAGTGTAGTGGCATGATCTCAGCTCACTGCAACCTCTGCCTCCCAGGTTCAAGTGATTCTCCTGCATCAGCCTCCAGAGTAGCTGGGATTACAGGCGCTCGCCACCATGCCTAGCTATTTTTTTTTTGTAATTTTAGTAGAGATGGGGTTTTGCCATGTCGACCAGGCTGGTTTTAAACTCCTGACCTCAAGTGATCCACCGCCTTTGGCCTCCCAAAGTGCTAGGATTACAGGTGTGAGCCACTGCGCCCAGCACCTAAAATGATATTTCTTAAGGAAAGATCTAGTCAGACCAAAGGGGATTTGGCTCCAACTGCCTTCTAGCCAGTCAATGTCCAGTTGCAGAGTCCCGTGCTGTATGGGGTATAGCTGCTCACTTTGGTGTAAAAGGTATTGAATGGAATAACATTTGGCAAAGTAGAAATAAACTGACTGGCTGCCTCAGTGCCATGTACACTGTCTGAATTTCACCAAGTAGAAAAACATATTATCTTCTATAGAGAGAAAATATGATTATTATTCACGTGGAGAAATTGAGAGATACAAATTGCAGAAAGGTAAGGGACATCACTTGCTATTCCTATCTGGCTCATCGTAGAGCACTGTATCAGCTCTTGCCCCACAGGCTGGAGTGAAGAGAACTCGGAATTGGGGATGTTGGGGGATATCCTAGCAGGGAACTGGAAGGAGCCAGGCTGTGCTTATTGGACAGATTGTAGTAGATTGCAGTGGGTCTAATAACTGACACCTTATCTAGGAGCTACCAATGCTTCTTATGTCCTCATCAGGGAGGTGGTGCCCTTTTCCTTATGTAGCAGCTTGAGGACAGTACAAACTTTGCAGGTGGCTCCTTGAGTTTCAATCCCAATCCCTTAGAATCACACCTCAGCATACAGCTAGCTTGGATCTTAGAGTGACTGACTTCTAAAAGTTCCTTGAATCTGGAGCTGGCCTAGGAGAGGCAGGTGTGATGGTGCATTTTATCTGCATTGGTAAAATTGAACAGAGCTGCCACTAGGGTGTGTGTTTGTGTGTCTTCAAGGGGCAGGTGCAAATATGCTTCATGGGACCCCTGCCTATATACATAATTGTAATCATTGAATGTCTATCCCTGTTTTGGAGAACCAGGGACAACAATTGCTCTCCAGGTAGGTGTCATGGAACTTAAGACAACCATAGAACAAACCCAACTCTGTAGGAACAAGTCCCAGTGCTTTTCAGGGCATCTGGTCTACCCCAGGTTCTGGTGAAGGGAACCTTGATTAGGTGTAACCAACACAGGGTGCATGTGGGCCAGGGCTGGGCTCTGGGTGTGGTGAGGAGGATAGGCCAGGGTGTGGCCCACAGCAGGGCTCTGATTGGCCCAACCTCACGGTGCCTGCAGGTGCAGACCACATTTTAGAAGTTTCAGGTTCGGGAGGCCCACAGAAGGACAAGAGACTCTTGTAGTTGAGCAACTCGAGGGAGCTTTGTACCTCCAAGAAGGACATGGCCAATAGCCATTGACATTTGGTAGGCTCTTCCAGGATATAAAAGAGGCAGATCGTTTGAGATCTCTTGCAGTTTGCCACCTGTTTGTTACTATGAGAAAATGGTCCACTGGGAGGAAAGGTTTACATTATTGGCTAAAAGAAAGTTTTCATCTCCATTATCTTTGTGGGTTTTGTGTGTCTGAGCCTTGATTGTCAGGGCTGACAGCTTATGTGGGAATTTGGGAAGGGAAAGGAGGGAAGAGGCCTTTCAGTCTCCAGAGATGATGGATTGCAGTATTTTTATGGTGTCGAAAATAAAGTCATTTTAAGCATCATAGTTTCTCTGTTTGAAAAAAGCTGTGGTTCTTAAAACCATCTGTCAATTCATCATCAAAGCGGAGAGAAGGCCGAAAAGAAATGCAATGAAATGAGTGGAAAAGACCACAATAAAAAAGAGAAGATAAATGAAAGAGAAAGAATGAGAATATTCTATAGCAAGTTAGAAAGTGGATTGGAATCAGAATGACACTTTGAGCTTAAGTTAAAAAGAAAAAAGCTTAAAATAATTTAGATGAAGCTATTTTCTCCTTCATAAACTTCCTGAACAAAGTCACAACCCCACACCACCCTTGCCCCATATGTCACTGTACACAGGCTGGTAGGGAAGTCATCTTGCGTTTGCTTCCTTCTCTCCTGCTCTGCCTTGACAAGTGATATCTCCCACTAATTGGCAAAACAAATGGATTATCTCATGTCCTTTGCTTTTCTGTATGAGCAAAGATGAATGTTCTCTTCTGTTTTCCACGGCATTGCTGTGATGGACTATCATTTAACAGAGCACACTCGCTTACACACAGTGCTTGTCACCAGTAGAGTGTGGACGTTTGCTGCCACGTGGATTACCTGCTTATTGATGATTGAGACTTTTGTCATGAGGATAACCAGCATTTTTTGTTTCCTTTCAGCTCTGGCTTCTGGATTAAGAATAATGCACATGGTTTGCCTGTGTTTGTGGACTTTCTATACATCCATTTCCTGCTGTGATAATGTCTTGTCAAATGCTAGCATTGTGATTTTAAAGGATAAATTAATCTGTGGGTTTTAAAAATTTTAGTTCAAACCTGTTTTGTTTTCACTTAAGGCTCCATGGAAAACAGAATCAACCTAGCACATATGGTATTTCAATTGGAAAATTGTCTCTAAATCACAATAAATCATCTTTTTAAAAATGTGTAAAATATCAGGCATGGTAGGTACTTATTTGCAGCATCACTCCAAAGATGATAATGTCTATTAGGGAATAACTGGGACAGTTACTTCTGCATCAGTTAAATCAATAAATCCCCTTCGTGGAATTTTTTTCTTGATTCTTAAAAAAATACCGATTATGCCAGCCTTCATTATACATCTGTTTGTTGCAGACGGATATTCTTGGTTTATTTTCTGGGTTTAAAATAATATGGGACGAGAGTCCATATTTCTATTTTAAATAACTTACTAAACAATTTCTGAAATTGCTAGAACACACCTGGTTTAAGAAGCCTTTTGTTTTAAGTTTTTTTACTAAAACAAAATGGAATGATTCTATATCAATCTATATGAAAGAAAATCTCTTTGAAATTGACTCTATTACTCATTTGCTAATGAAACATATTTTCTAATTTCCAGTTACAGAGTTTATCAGGAATGCATTTTATTTCATTTTACAAACTTAAACAATTAATGATTTCGTTGGTTTGGCTATGTCTCATGTTGTGGTATGTTAAGAAATTGTTCTTTAAAGAAGATAACTGTTTTAAATATGACTGAGATAACTAGTGTCTTAAACTCTGAAACGAGGCATCAAAAATGTCACTGGGTGAGATGGTTGAGAGTTTAACCAGCCTTGAAGTGTGAAAGCTATTTTATTTGATGAAACCTGTTATCACACATGTTCAATCCCTTTAGCTGTGTACTAATTCCATTAGGAAGAATAGTTTTGTATAATGAAGCTATTTCTAGGTAATGGCTCCCATTCTAGGTAATTGCTACCACTTATTAAGCATGCACTGTGCCCTGTGTGTTTCCCATATGATATCTCATTTAATTCTCACAAACACCTTATGAGTTTTTTTATTATTATTAAAAGAGGAGGCATCTGCTAGTCAGAGTGTTAAGTAATTTCCATAAGTTTTCACATTTAACAAGTGACAGAGTTGAGATTTGAACATAAATCTGTTTGACTCTAATCCATATACACTTTAGTGCAGTAGTTATATTTTAGAGACAGAGTCTCACTCTGCTGTTCAGGATGGAATGGCACAATCAAAGCTCATTGCAAACTTGAACTCCTGGGCTCAAGCAGTCCTCCCACCTTAGCCTCCTGAGTAGCAGGGACTACAGGTGCACTCACCATATACTGCTAATTTTTAATTTTTTTGTAAAAATAGGGGTCTTGCTATGTTGCCCAGGCTGGTCTCACACTCCTGGTCTCAACGGATCCTTCCATTTTGGTCTTCCAAACTGCTGGGATTACAGATGTGAGCCACTGCACCCAGCCCAGTTTTAAACATGTATTTTTGGCTGTGTACTCATAAAAGGACTTTTATGTAACACCTTGTACTTCACATTGTCACCTAAAGTTGTTGTCATACATGTAGTTGAAAAGATGTGGTTTCTGGCATGTAGTAAATATTGATGGCAAAAAAGGTTACACTTCTGTATAAAAGTAATCTATGCAATATAGACATTATAAAGAGTTGGTATGTCCCATAATTTTTTTATAAAAGTAATCTTTAGGACTTGTACATTTTACACTGTTTTCTTTCCCCCTGAAACTCATGTTTTCATTCCACTATCATATGGATGTTTATCTTATTATATGATTTTTTTTCTTTAAGAGACAGGATCCCACTCTGTCACCCAGGCTGGAGTGCCATGGCACTATCACAGCAACCTTGACCTACCTCCTGAGGGATATTCCTGTCTAAGTCTCCCAACTACATATACCAGCTGCCATGCCCGGCATTTGTTTTTTTTTTTTTTTTTTTTAATAGAGATGGGGTCTTGCTATGTTGCCCAGACTGCTCTTGAATTCCTGACCTCAAGTGATCCTCCTGCCTTAGCATCTCAAAGTTCTGGGATTACAGGTGTGAGCCACTGTATATATTTTTATGCCTGAAAATATTTTATTGATAATTCTGTCATACATTTAAGCCAAAAGAATTGTTTTTTCTTTTTTTTTTTCTTTTTGAAACAAGGTCTGGCTCTGTCACCTAGGCTGGAGTGCAGTGGCATGAACTCAGCTCACTGCAACCTCAGCCTCCTAGTAGCTGGAACCAGAAGTGTGTACCACCACACCCAGCTAATTTTTGTATTTTTTGTAGAGCTGGGGTTTCATCACATTGCCCAGGCTGGTTTTGAACTCGTGAGCTCAAGCTATCTGCCCATCTTGGCCTCCCAAAGTGCTGGGATCAGAGGCATGAGCCACCACACCTGGCCAATAATACATATTTAAATTGAAATAAATTTAAATTTTTTTGGTGACATAATTATTTAAGCAAAAAGTTTTATTCAGAGTTATTACAATTATTGTTGGTACATAATTTAACAAACAATATGATATGCTACACATTTTGACTGATAATGATTGAATAAAACAGGTAAATATTTTTATTGAATATTCAGTACTTAATCAGATAGATGAGGCATTCCCCCAAATTATGTAACATACACAGGAATGAACATTATTTATTACTACAGTGAGAGAGTTGAGAACTAATTCTAATCCTATTATGGGTTTTTATGTATGTAAGCACTTAGAAATATTTTTCACATAAGTAAATATGTAGGAATTGAGCACTTTTTGAACTCCTTCCAAGGACATGCCAAATATCACATGGTGATTTATCACAACAATTACTTTCATAATCCATAGACAACTCAAATAGGTTTTTCCTTAATCTTGTTGAAAGCAAAGAACTGGAAACCCCTTGATACACGAAAGTGTTTTGTTACCCTGTCATTAGTTTCTTATCTCTTTTTACATTTGTGGTAATTCAAAAATTCATTATCAAGACAGATCAAATAGTCATTATTTCTTCCTTCAATTCTTACTTATAGGCACTTTGCTTAAACTGATATTCTCAGAAAGGATTGTGAATACTGAAAAATTATTACTTTCAAAACACCTTTGCCAGGATTGTTATTTTTTCCCCACAAGCTGCTTTTATTGTGTGCTTTATGTATATATTTTCATCAAAACCTTGGAGCTACCTATTTAGCTTGTCAACATATGGACGCCACGTGTCCTGGTTAACCTGGTTAGCTAAACCAGTTCTCATTGTCCAAACAATCAAAAGTATGTACATGAATCTCCATAACCCTCATTTCTTTTCCTAACTCTTCTTGATTATTGCCATGGGCTTTGTATGGTAGAGGAGAAACAAGAGTTGAGCTTAGCTTATTTTGTTGGTCCTTCTGCCCAAAATTATTTTTGAATCATTTTAGTGGAATTTAAATTTCATAGGTTTCAACTACTTCAAGAAACAAAGTACTGGCCAGGCACAGTGGCTCATGCATGTAATCGCAGTGCTTTGGGATGCTAAGGCAAGAGGACTGTTTGAAACCAGGAGTTTGAGACCAGCCTGGGCAACAAAGCAAGACTCTGTCTCTCTCTATTTTTTTTTTTTAGAGATGGAGTCTCGCTCTTGTAACTCAGGCTGGAGTGCAGTGGTGTGACCTGGGCTCACGGCAACCTCCGCCTCCCAGGTTCAAGCAAATCTCCTGCCTCAGCCTCCTGAGTAGCTGAAATTCCAGGCACCTGCCACCATGCCCAGCTAATTTTTTACTTTTAATAGAGATGGAGTTTCACCATGTTGGCCAGGCTGGTCTTGAACTCCTGACCATGGTGATCCGTCTGCATTGGCCTCCCAAAGTACTGGGATTACAGGTGTGAGCCACCATATCCGGCCTATTTTTTTAATTAAAAAAATTTTTTTAAATTAAAAAAAAAGGAAAAAAAACCCTAAGTACACAGACTTCACAAAGGTACATCCATCCCTAGCTGTCTCCCACCTCCACCACCCATGCCAGTGACTGCATATGATTTTTACCTTTTTGCTCTTTGACAGAAGGAATTCTGACATCAACACTACCTTATTTCCATATCCTGCAGATCGGGAAGGAGCTTTCTAATGGGATATTCATGATGGCAATATTTTACAAAACAAAAAGTTGGAATTCATAGATTTCCTTTATGGAAACTCATCTATAGTTAGTGGTTTTATTGTTTGTGTATTTAATTCATTTACTCAACAAATATATATTGAACCACCCTGTATACAAAGACTGGGGACACAGCAGCAAATAAGTCAACAAGACCAGACACAGTGCCTGCCTTCAGGCGAGTTATATTATAGTGGAGGGTCAGATGTTAAAGAATGAATTGCAAAATTAATCATTCACTACAATGATGAAAATTTCTATGAATAAAAAATAAGGTGATGTGAGAGGCTGTAAAAGGGGATTGATCTCTCCCAAGGATCAGGGAAGGTTTTCTTGATGAAGTGACATTCTGTCAGAGAGTTGAAAAATTAGATGGTATAAGCCATCCTGGATGGGGACTGTTGAGAACAAGCATGCACCAAGGCTCTGAGGTAGACATAAAAGTGTTTAAGGACATTTTTTTTAAGACAGTGAGTGAGGGAGATAGAGAGAAACAGATATGGAAACAACTCAAGGAAGGGCTGGAGATGAGATAGTGGTCAGATGGCACAAAGCCTCACTTGTAGGTTTTGACAATGTTGATATTTATTTAAAGACCAATGGCCATTGTAGGGATTTAAGGAAAGAGATGAATAATAGTCAGATGTGCATTGAAAAAAAATCACTGGGTCAGAGAGAAAGCTGAGATATCAGCTAGGATGTTCCTGCAATGGTCCAAGAGGGAGATACTGATGGCTTGGACTAGAATGATGGCAATGGGTATGGAGAGAGATGACTTAAGGGATAGGTAGGAATTAAGCAGGTAAAATGCATACACAAGAAAGATTCTGAGTTTGGACAGAGCTCCCTGGGTGCTGCTACAGCTACCCATACCACAGCTGCTGACCCAGGCCTCTTGCTCCATGGAGCAGGCAGAACCCCTGCCCTCTTGGGCGGGGCTGCATCCACCCAAGCCATAGCTGCAGATCTGAGTCTCCCTGTGATCTTGGGGGGCCAGGAGCAGGCAGGAGCCCTGCCCTCCTGGGTGCAGCTCCAGCCACTCAAACTGTGGCTGCAGACCCAGGCCTCCGCTCCAAGAGCAGACAGGATACACCCCATCCCCAGACTCAGGCATCACTGCACTCTTGGGGTCCTGGGAAGGTCCCCCTTGTCCTCGCAGGCTCAGAAGTACTTGCTCCCACTGCCTGGCTTCTCCCTGCTGTCAGCACCTGCTTTGATGGGAGCAAAGTCCCTGCAAGCCCAGACACCATGAACAGCAGCAGGAGGCAGACAGATTCCAGGGCAGAAGGGGGCAGGTCCCTAGTGAGGCCCCACCTTCAGGCCAGAGAGGGACTGAAGACTGGGGGCTGGGTGACCAGTCCTACGAACTGGAGTGGAAGCTTCTGGTGCCTTTTCTGGGCCCTCTCATGGCCACCCATGGACCAATCTGTGCATTTCCTCACCTCTGAGGCCCATAGAAGCTCCAGGATCAGATAGAGCTGAGCAGACATCCCAAAAACCAGTTTCAGGGAGAAGCTACCCTCTCTGATGAGAGGTTCAGAGACCTGCAGAGACATTGGAACTACCAGCTGCAGAGAGGAGCAGCCCACTCCAGGGCCACCTCTCTGCCAAGAGCTGCTGCAGACTGTCAGCCAACCTGCCTGCAGAGAGGAGCTACCCTCTCCAGGGCCTCCTCTCTGTTGAAAGCTGAACACTCCATGGGATGACCTACTAGTGGAGAGCGACTACCCACTGTGGTCTTTTCTGAGCTGTTCTAACACTCAGTAAAGCTCCTCTTCATCTTGCTACCCTACACTTGTCCCTGTACCTCATTATTCCTGGATGTGGGACAAGAACTTGGGAAAAGGTGCCACCAGCCACAGAGGTTTCTGGCCAGAAGAGCGACAACCCAAAGATCCTGTAACATTTCAACATCCCAACATGTGAGACTATTCTTTTCAACACACCTCCACCTCCACCCAAGTTGGCTTCTATCACTTAATATTTCTTCCAATCTTGAAGATTAAAGACAGAATCGTGGTGTTTTATTTTGCATTCATTTTATTACTAATAAGATTAAGCATTAATTATTTGTATTTTAATTTTTTCAATTTTCTTTTATTTGTTCTTCTATTAATTTGCTTATTATCTTCTTTGTGACATGTAAGAACTCTATTTTATGGTTCTTATGTATTAAATGTATATTTCAGATATTTTTATCAGCTTGTAGCTTGATTTTTAAATTTTGGTTTTAGCATTTAAAAAATAAATAAGTTAAAAAGTAATTAAATTTATCAGTCTTTTTATTGTGGGGTTTCTCTCTTTCACATTTTACCAATAAATGCCTTGTTAATATCCATGTAATATAAACAGCATTTTTGATATGAAAAAAGAGTTCCTATTATTCGGAATTTGAGGACCACTGGTGTGAGAAATAGACAGTTCATGGATGTGTACTTGTGTTGTCACTGGGGAAAAGCTGAAACACTGTCTGCTTTGGAGAGAGTTTCAGTGGCTTGTGGATCTTTAACAAATTTCTTGCTTATCAAAGTTGAAAATATGAAAACTTCTTTCCTTTTGTTTTCATTTGCTTTTCTTGAAACCACAGAGAGTCCTGTTTTTCAGGCAATCCACTACAAAGTGCAAACATCAAAAGGAGCCCATCTTGGTATTAAAGTTTGGGACTTTGGAGGCAGGGGTGTTAGCTATGTTTTTGATATTAGAAAACAGTGATGGATCACATTTTCACAACTTATGTTACATTGTTTGTCATGAAGAGGAAAGCATTTCCACTTCTCAAAATATTTATATATATATACACACACACACACACACACAAACACGTACACACATACACACACACATATATATAATGCAATATTAAGTGTGTAAATCATATACATGTCTTGTTGAGTACTTAGAATATTGATAAATATATAAATGAAATTCTGGTTTATCTAATGAACTCAACTTTAAACAGTTGGCTTACTGAGTTCTGAAATAAAAAGCCGTTTATTTATTTATTTTAAAGACAGAGTCTTGTTCTGTCACTTAGGCTGGAGTGCAGCAGTGCCATTATAACTCACTGTAACCTTGAACTCCTGGGCTCAAGCAATCCTCCCACCTCAGCTTCCTGAGCAGCTGGGACTACTGGTACGTGCCACCATAGCTGGCTAATTTTGTTTTCTTTTAGGGACAGGGTCTCACTATGTTGCTCAGGCTGGTCTTGAACTACTGGCCCCAAGCAGTCCTCCTACCTTGGCCTCCCAAAGCTCTGGGACTAGAAGCATGAACCACCAATGCCTGACCGAAAGGCCATTTAATAATTTGCTTTTATTGTGAAATTGATTAATCACAACAGAAGTATTTTCTCTCCCCACTCAAAGAGATATATGTTTTTTAATGAACACTTTAATCTCACATTTAACTGAAAATGTTTTTTTCTCTTCCAGATTTTGTTTCTACTAAGATGACATCATACATGGCTATTGATAGCAGTGCTCTTGTAAGTATCCTTGGGCATACCCCAGGCTTTAGACATTGTCAGTTTGATAAAAGAGTAAAATAATAGGTTGATTTCAAGTTTGGCTGGCAATTTATTGTCCTCAATTTCATTAGCCACAGTAGAGCCAAATGACCCTGTTTTTAGGTTTAAAGGGTCTTACAGTCACCAAGAATTTAAGACCTCTAGATTTTTACTTTTAAAGTTTAAGCTGCATACCATGGTTTTAATATACTGTACATAAGTTATATTTTAAGAAGATGCTAGCTTTGGTACTGGCGGAACCTCTTCTGCAACCTCTATAGGAAAAATTCTGTTAATAATTTCATGGAAATCATGAGGATCTTTTAAAACAATGTTATGGTCATATGTTTGCCTAAGATAGGTAAGTGAATTGAGCAAGTACATAATCTCTATTAGACAAGGAGACTTAACGCAGGGAAAAGTTAGGAAGTTTATGTCGGTAACATGGCATTTCTAATAGAAGGGGCTGTGGAGTGGTGTGGGATTGTATGGTGCACTTCTTTTGGCAAATCTAGTGATGACATGATGGGACAGACTTTTAGGAGCAGAGCTAAAAGCAGAATCAGAAGTGGTGTGTTGGGAGGATGAAGTATAGACTTTCTGCCAAATCTTGAATGTGGACAGTGGTTTCTTGATGCAAACTAGAAAATGGGTATCAAAGGAATTTGTGATAACAGGGATGAAGAAACTGAGTTAACTAGACAGTTCCTGAAAGACACCTGAGTACAATGCAGGGTGGCTGATACATCCTTCCCGTGGCTTGCTAACAATTTCATATCCCAGAAATTGAAAAGGCAATGAAAACACCTTAATTCTGGTGCTAATTCTAATTAAAGAGAAAACTTATTAGGTATGAAAAAAAATGCAGGAAACTTTGAAACACCACACTGCAGAAATTAAAAATGAAAATACAAATTATAAAAAGTTACGTATTGGCCGTGTGCAGTAGTTCACGCCTGTAGTTGCAGCACTTTAAGAGGCCAAGGCAGATGGATCAGTTGAGGTCAGGAGTTTGAGACCAGCTTGGCCAACATGGTGAAACTCTGTCTTTACTAAAAATACAAAAAATTAGCTAGGAGTGATGGCATGCAGCTGTAGTCCCAGCTAGTCAGGAGGTTGAGGCAGAAGAATCACTTGAACCCGGGAGGTGGAAGTTGCAGTGAGCTGAGATTGTGCTACTGCACTCCAGCCTGGGTGATCGAGCGAGACTCCATCTCAAAAAAAAAAAAAAACAAAGTAAAAAGATTAGCCAAGCATAGTGGTATGCACCGTAGTCCCAGCTACTTGGGAGGCTGAGGCGAAAGAATCACTTGAATCTGAGAGGTGAAGGTTGCAGTGAGCTGAGATCGCACCACTGCATATCAGCCTGGGCAACAGTGACTCTATCTCAATTAAAACAAAACAAAAAAAATAATGATTCTGGACCTTTACCTCATACCAGATATAAAAATTAACTCCTGGCTCAGGCCTGTAATCCCAACACTTTGGGAGGCCGAGACTGGTAGATCATGAGGTCAGGAGATTGAGACCATCCCGGCTAATTTGGTGAAACCTGGTCTCTACTAAAAATACAAAAATTAGCTGGGCATGGTGATATGCGCCTGTAGTTCCAGCTACTCGGGAGGCTGAGTCAGGAGAATCCCTTGAACCCAAGAGGCAGAGGTTGCAGTGAGCCAAGATTGTACCACTACACTCCAGCCTGGGCAAGAGAGCGAGACTCCATCTCAAAAAAAAAAAAAAAAAATTAACTCAACTGGGAGGGTGGCCTCACCAGCACACACACAGGCCTGAATCATGACTGGGGA